>VDFB02361278.1:64488-90544 GCA_007258455.2 Sequoia sempervirens | reverse complement strand
ATGCTTTCCTGGAACATAACCAAGGTCCTAGTATGTCAAACTCAAATCTAGGGCCTAGCAATAGTAATGATCATAATAATAGGACCAACAACATCAGTTACAAAAATGTGTCGTTTAATTATCAGGGCCTTGTCATGCATATTGAACAAGTGGAACCACGTGTATCTATGATATGCGTAAAAGGAAGGGATCCTCAATGTGCTATTACCACCTGTCGAACTCGCAACATAGTCCTTGGAGCCTACACATCCACTCAACCGTAGCTTGTAAATTCTCAGTACAACATCCTTGACCATTTGGGAAAGACTTCGACACAAATATCCATTTTGGATTTACTTAAGTCTTCTCCCACACACCACAAAATCGTAAATAAGGCCTTACGAGACACCCAAGTCCCTAATGACATAGACCTTACCCGATTTCAAGCATTGGAAGGGAACCTCTTAGCAACCTACCAACTAGATTTCAGCCAAAACAACATGCCCTGCATTGACTCCAATCATAACCGTCCCCTCCATCTAGAAGTCCTTGTAAACTTTCATAAGGTAAAAAGGGTCTTGGTAGATAATGGTTATGCTCTAAAACTTTGTGCATTTAAATTCATAAAATAGGTTGGATACTCCCATGCTGATTTAAATAATCAAGTCATCACAATCAAGGTGTATGATAATGCGAAGCGTGATTCTAAAGGAACAATATGTTTTCCAGTCCAAGTTGGCCTAGTCATGCAATATACCACATGTCATGTCCTTGATTTGGAATTACCGTACAACCTCCTCCTCAGTCATCCATGGATCCACTCCATGCAAGCTATACCATCCACATTGTAACGCCTAGCCGTGTGAACCCCAAAGGACAACAAACACCACACAATTTTATTTTTGTTTAAAAGTGAAACATTGCATACGATGAATATGTACATCCATTATAGGAACAACATTTGTGCATTTACAAAGTCATACACATCCTTTGGGGTACACAAAATGGTCATATTACGAATCATAAACTTTTATCAATTGAAATCGAATAAATAATCAGGATTACGTAATGATAACATATAATCATCCATGAGCAATAAAGATGCAAAGATATACATCATTAATTTTATTTCAATTCATAATTCAATATTACAATTGTGGAGTGTATTTCAACCGATACATCACATCATGGATATAATAGTACATTACATTTCTTTAGGAGTACATTACATTTCTTCAAGAGTACATATGCATCCTGACGCAAGAGGATAAGTTACTCAATTGCAAGAATGTTGCATAACTGAACATGGTACCACAAAACTGAGGAAAAGTATTCAACCAGGTGAAGCTCCAGAACTCTACATCTACTTTTGCATCATGAACACATCCTAGGAACCCAATGGGTGCATAGCACGTTCCACCTGACCCTGTGGACCCAAAGGTCCATCCCCCGTGCTAGGAGATGACAAGAAAGGATCCACATCCAAACAAGGTCAAGCAGATAAGGCTAACTAACATAAAACAATATGAAAAAAGTACAAGACTTCCAAAGGCTACCAAGCAAAGGAAAGTAAACATATATTGTTGGAGAGTGTGATCGCATGGACTTACATGGATTATCCAAGCAACCTATCACAAGGTATCGCCTCCATCTATGGTTATCCAAGCTGCCTATCTCAAGGCACCACTCCATGGGGTAACTCATGCAGGAACACTTACCTTTCGTGGGGACAAGGCAGTGGTCTTACCGACCAAGTCTTCTCATCCCATCCTTAGCCCGTGAAAGCACTAACAGTATGGGTGAGACACATAATTAATCTTGTTTAATTTTTAACTACCCAAACCCACTAGTTCATTAATTATATTATCACTTGATTAGGAAACTCTTCCATGGGTTACCCTAACAACCCCTTTGTGCGCCGAACCCCATGAAGAGCCACCCTCCCAAACAATCCCGAAATAAGACTCACAACAACAAGGGGTGTACCAAAAAAAATAGTCACAAAACAAAAGCACAAGTGAGGCATGAACCATCTCACTCAAAGTCATAACCAAAAGGCAAAGCAAACCATGGAACAAGGTACACCCACGAGCTCAAAATAAAGATACGACCAATGGAAACACAAAGGTCAACACAAAGGCCTAATCATGGGAAAATTCAACACAAACAGGTTTCCCAATGCCTTTACAAGTCTAACAACCTTCCACCCATAACTTATCAAAGGAAGTGACTTAAGCATTTACAGGTTCCCGACTCATCCAAAACATGTCTATACATAAAGATTACCTCAATAACGAAATAAACAAGAGGATTACATGATTAACATGGAACCACTAGCATGCATAAGGAATCAATACCAAAAAGTATCCAGAATAAATAAATAACAATCTAACATGTTCAAGCTAAACTATAAATGTCCATTCTCTTACAGGTAAACATATTCCAATCCTACTAAAGATAATGTAAAGAATTATCAAATGATGAACTATAATTAAATGCATTTTGATCATAATATCTTTTAAAATGGATAAGCCCTAGGATATGCAACCCATTGGATCTTTTCTTAATTTGAAATCCCTAACTTATACACTTGATTATCTCAAAATATAAACTATACCTCTTTCCTTCAAAATAATAAATTTAATTAAAAAGGTAATATATACATTTAATTACTTTTAAACTAAACAAGTTTAATTAAAAATATACTATTTACATTTGTTGACTCCACCCTAGCTAATTCTAATTTAATTCCAATATGGACAATTTTAATTAAAATAAGATCATTAAAATATTTAAAATGTAACTCAAAATAAGATCATTAAAATATTTAAAGAACTTTAGATTTCAAATTGTAAAGAACTACAACTTATTTGTATCCCACTGTAAAATTAATTAAAATCACCAAGGCAGTTATTTTATCATATTTTCTAATTACCCTTTTATGCAAATGGGTTACTTTCACTGACTCGTTAAAGTGATAAATTATAAGAATCCTTTTTAAATACCCACTTATTCAAACGAAAATACAAGTAATTTTACTTGTGAAATTTTAATAAAATTTAAATAATCAAATGTATATCTAATTAAGCTTAGAAACCATATTCTTTATCTATTTCAACAATTTACCACACCATTAATTAGTAATTATACATAGATATAACTAAATTTATTAAGAAATATTTACATCTAAAAGAGGGTCATATATATAATTAGTCTTAGAGGTGTATATTAAATTATCCCAAAAAAAAATTAAATATATTTTTTTAAGAGAAGTCTATGTAGTTAGAAATCTGCATATGCTTATTATAAGGATATTGGCAGAAACTCTCATTCTCGAAGATAAAAAAAAATAAAAAAGAAACTTACCAATAAAAGTGAAAAGGTTCAAGTGTATTTTAAGGAGACAAACTTAAATAGACCGTTCTCAAGAACATTTCCCTTGTTTAATAATCCACAAATTGAGAACATCCTTTTAATAAAGATTTAATGTAGAATATATAGTTATTTAATTAACTAAATAATATCAAATCCCCCCTAAGTCGAGGTAAAAAAATTAATTCCATGCATAGGCAAAAGCTAGAACGATTTCATGTGAACAATTCTTTTATTAACCAAAGTTTAAAATTTGGAAATTAAATGATTAGAAACTAAAAAAGATACACTAACCTAGATTTGAGGTGGCAGTTAGGAACAATTTCTCTTCTCTCTAATTTCTTTTTACCCCAGAGTGAATTCCTGCTCTTCTTTTTGTTTCCTTTTTCCTCCCAATTCCCCCGTCCCTGTTTCACCCAAATCGCCCAAATAAAAATAAGGAAAAAATCTCATAGTTTCTCGATAAAGCAAGGGAAAACAAGTGACAAGATTTCAATTTTCCATTTTACACCTGACACATTTCATTTACCCTGCTTAACATTTGGAGGTAAATTCTGCATTTTAGAAATCTACCCCCACATTCCTAAACAATTCATTCATGATATAATATTTTAACCCACTTAGGATTCATTATTACTTTGAATCAAATTCAAATAATCACTTTGAACCTATCCCAGTTGACATTTTATCGGGTAACGTAAATCAATCATAACTTCCCGATAATTTAATAAAAAAATATATTTATATTTTTTAATAAATTTCTTAACAATAATTAAATAATTAATATGATTAATTAAATAAATAATATTATTTAACTAAACAATATTATTTAATAACTAATTAGAAATTTACATAGCTGAAATTAAAATATTATTTTATTTATAATTAATCAAATTAAATACCAACAACTCAAATAATATTCTTTTAATTTTACAAACATCATTTAAAATTTTCAAATTAATCTAATATTTAATCAAATCCTTGGAAAATTTTGCAAATCACTTTACCAATTAAGCTTGATGCTTAATTAAACTAATAACCATCACTAAATGGTGATATCACATCCAAATAAAATTATAAACACATCAAAATTTGCAACTTGAAATGAATGACATGAAACAGTACCATACCATAACAGGATGGAATACTGACAGATGAAATCATCAACATTGACGAGACGACAAACATAGATGGGGGACACTTTCTTGTCAAATCCTTAAAACACGTCATATCCATTGGGTATCTTGGGCACGCTCAATCCTGACGGTGCAGGTGGAGTTGGTGCACGGTACCTGCAGCCATGCATAAAACTAAGTGTCAAAACAACATATAAATTGAATGCCAAACACATTATGAGAGCGAATTGCAGTGTGGTAGGGCACTCACAGATGAGCGATGTAACACCGTCCCTCTCACCCGAACCTCAAAAAATAGTACATCACCATACATATCATGAAGTGAGAATTAAACAATTTACGTAACCACACAATATAGCATAATCAGATAAAGATAGACACCTTGCATCATCATATTATCAACATCATATAATAGTATCATGATCATCCAACAAAACTCATAAGTCAAACTGATGAAACAATCACCAACATAATCACAAGTATGTATCAAACATAACAGTATCCACACAATATCATAAGAAAATAGTATCACGAGAGGCACTACACACATACCATCAATGTCTGAAATTCCCATTCAATGGAGTAAAAGTTACCATTCACGCGGATCCTCAACCGTTCAAATATTGCCATGCATTAGAAGCTTCTTTTCCTCATTCCCACTATTGTCCTAGAGTGGAAATGGGACCACCACATACATCATCCTCCTGTTCATCAACCAATGCATCAGCCACCACTTCGTCCGCTCCATCATCCACATTTGATTCCACCCTCACCAAAGTCCATATCATTGACAAAGGGTGTGGTGAATATGAAATGCATACAACTCTAAACGTGGCAACCATGCCACCCTCACCACACACATATGGCCAACCTTTTGAGAGTACATCGAAGGAAGCAGATAAGACTATCACCTTGAGCTCTAAGAACATGGGAACCAACGCTTTCCGCTCCCCTGCACCTTCGACAGGGTGCACCAGAAGATGACATAAGCCAATGGGTTTACTGTGAAGAACCTGATCCCTCTCCTCCTTTGAAAGAATATTTCTAGGAGAACTATCCTTGGCTCTCTAAATTTGTAGAGAAGTACAATTATCAGGGAGGAGGCCTTAGTGCTGAAGAGCAAGGAAGGAAACACCATATTGAGGCTACAATAAGACCAAGATATTCGGGCTTGGGTCATGACACAAAGCAAAAGGGACCTATAGCAGCATCTTGTGCCTCTAATAATGTCAGTGAGAGTAACATTCTCTTTGAAGACATACCCAAGGAGGAATCCATCATACACGCATATGATGATGTAGATCACACTGATCTCTCTTCCATGTTTGACTGCTTATACATCTACACCATAGCCTATCCCTTCAACATCCTGAACTCATAGACTGGGACCTACATGGTAGTGCACCTATTGATACCTTTCCTTCAATGGATTAGTACATAAATCTTATGGGATTGGGGGAAGATGAACACCCTAATTGCAAAAGTAAAAAGAAGCAAAATAAAAAGGGTCACCTAGCGAAAACCTCCTCAAGACACTTCTTGACCTAGAAAAAGTTAAAAAAAAGGGTGTATCTGATAGTGAAAACCTCAATGAGGTGCTAGAATATGGGGATGTTCATCTTCCCCTTTTAGGAAATCAATTACCTGAACAATTGTCCATCCTAATAGAGGAAACACAAGAAATAAATTTGGGAATTGAAGAGGATCCCAAAATCACTTATGTAGCCAAAGCACTATCAGAGGAAGAATATTCTACCATCACCAAGCTTCTCAAAGAAGGCATCGTCAACTTTGCATGGTCATATTCAGACATGCTAGGCTTTGATCCTGCTTTAGTAGTACATTACTTGGATGTGCGTCTTTATGCCAAACCGGTCAAACAAAGGCTTCAAAAAATGCACCCCCAAGTAGCTCTACTAGTTAAGAAATAATTGGAGAAGCTATTGGATGCCAAATTTATAAGGCCCATTGACTATTTGGAATGGATCTCAAACATAGTGCCAATAGCCAAACCAAACGGTGCTATCAGTGTTTGCATAGACTTCTGTGACCTCAACAAGGCTTGTCCCAAAGATGATTTTCCTTTGTCGAACATTGACATGTTGGTTGACTTCATTGCAGGGCACGCGATACTTTCCCTCATGGATGGCTTCTCTGGATAAAATCAAATTAGAATTGTGCCTGAAGACCAACATAAGACAACCTTCACTACACCATGGGGCACGTTCTGCTATAATGTCATGCCTTTCAGTCTTAAAAATGTAGGGGAAACCTACTAGTGAGCTATGACTGTAATCTTCCATGACCTCATCCACATCATCATGGAAGATTATGTTGATGATTTATTAGGGAAATCAAGAACAAGGGAAGAACATCCTGTGGTACTCAAGAAGATCTTTGAGTTTCTAGAGTAGTATAAGTTCAGGCTAAATCCTAAGAAATGTGTCTTTGGGGTCACATCAGGAAAACTATTGGGTTTCATTATCTCTTGGAGAGGTATAGAAGTTGATTCAACGAAAGTTAAGGAAATCATAGATAGGGCTCCACCACGTAACCTCAAACAGTTAAGAATCCTTTAGGGTAAGCTATAGTCCATCCGATGATTCATTACTCAATTAGCCAACAAGTGTTAGTCATTCACTCATCTCCTGAAGAAGGATACCACTTTCAAGTGGACTCAACAGTGTCAGCTCAACTTTGACAAAATCAAGGAGTATTTGGATCACCCACCAATCCTTATGCCGCCAATTCCTGGTAAGCCACTCTTGTTGTACATTTTTGCTACGTCAATGGAACTAGGGGCATTGTTGGCACAACACGATGAGTCATCAAAGAAAAGAGCAATCTACTACATTAGTCGGACCCTCATGGGTTATGAGCTTAACTATTCCCCAATGGAAAAAGGTTTCCTAGCCATGGTTTTTAGTTCATATAAACTCTGACATTACATGCTTATTCATCCAGTAAAGCTCATCTCCAAAGTTGATCCACTCAAATACCTATTATCTAGGACAATTCTAACTGGTCACATGGCTAAGTGGGTCATGTTGTTAAGTGAATTTGATATAGAATATGTGGATCAAAATGCTATTAAAGGAAAAGTGATAGCTAATCAACTAGTAGATGCACCCCTCATAGATGCCTATCCTCTGACAACAAAATTCCCTGATGGAGTCTTCATAGTAACATAAGCGGCCACATGGACACTATGCTTTGATGGGTTGTACACACACAATGGATCGGGGGCAGGAATCTTGCTCGTCACTCCCCAAGGAGATTACATACCAAAGTCATTCAGATTGGCCTTTCCATGCACAAACAATATAGCTAAATATGAATCTCTTCTTACTAGCCTTAGAATTGCAATTCAATGGCACATGATCACTCACCTCAGAGTTTTCAATGATTCTCAATTAATCATCAAACATGTCAACTATGAGTTTCTCACAAAAGACGATAAGCTACTACCCTATAAACGCATGGTAGATGACTTTAAGAAATATTTCACTTCCATCCAGTTTGATCAGATTCCAAGAGTCCAAAAAAAAGCAACAGATGCCATGACTACCATTGGTTCCTTAATTGACATGCCCAAAGACAAAACAAAGTGTGAGTTCCTTGTTTAACAACTCTTAATCCTGACAGATGATATTCCAGAAAGTGAGATGGTGTGTGACATTGTAGGTCCCACGTCCCCTTGGTACCATGATATCTACACCTACCTTCATGACAACATCCTACCTCCTAATTTGACACACAACCAACATAAGTCTTTCATCCAATGTACATCTTGTTACACCATGGTAGGTGATACGCTTTATCAATGTGGGTATGATGGAACCCTCCTCTAGTGTCTAAATGAGACTAAAGCTCACACTGTGTTAACAAAAGTACATAGTGGTGTATGTGGGGACCACTCAAATGGCATGGCCTTGGCTAAGTAAATTCTCTGAGCAGGATATTACTGGCCTACATTAGAACATGATTCTTGTAAGTTCATCAAGAAGTGCTTCCCTTGTCAATAGTATGCCAATCTAATACATGCTCCAACATAGGATCTGCAGCCTCCTGTAGCACCATGGCTCTTCTCTCAGTGGGGTTCAACCTAATCGACAAGATATATCCCCCATCCTCCAATGGTCATACTTTCATCATTACCACAACTGAGTACTTCAGCAAGTGTGTAGAAGTGATGCCACTCTCACAAATCACATGTACTCAAATTTCCAAATTTATCCTCTTCCATATTCTCTGCAATTATGGAATAGCATCCACCATCATTTCTGACAATGGAAAGCCTTTCAAGAACCAATCCATGAAACACCTTTGCAACACATTCCACATCCAACATCATTTGTCTATGCCTTATTACCCCTAGGGTAATGGTCAGGTAGAAGCCACCAACAAAACCTTCACCAGAATCCTTAAAAAGGTGGTCAATAGTACTAGTCGATATTGGCACCTTCACATCCATCCCACCCTTTGGGCATACCACACTTCCTTCCGCATCCCTACTGGTGCCACTCTATATTCTCTCGTCTATGGTGCAGAAGCCATCTTGCCAAGTGAGGTAGAAATTCTCTCATTGAGAATCTTGTTGAAGAATCTTATTAGTGATGAAGATGCCCGAGTTGCAAGACTCAGCCAGCTAGAACTCCTAGATGAAAGATGGATCAGAGCATATGACTACCTTCAAGCCTATCAGAATCATTTGGAAAGAAGCTACAACAAGAAGGTCCTTCCCCATCAGTTCAACATTGGTGATTTAGCCCTCAAGGAGAATTGGCACACTCAACAAGACCAAGAAAAGAAGGGAAAATTTGAAGTAGATTGGCTTGGTCCTTATGTCATCAACCCAAAATATGGATCAGAGGCCAATAGAATTGCTACACCTAAAGGAGAGCCCCTAGAGGAGCCCATTAACACCATGCACCTAAAAAGGTTCTACACTTAAATTAGTTGGGGTATCCTATCTTGCAAAAATCAAAAAATATAAAAAAAGTAAAAAATTATCAAAAATACAAACAATCAAAAATCATAAAATATCTAATAATAGTAAAGCAAAATAATTCATCCTATGGTGAAAACCACCCTTGGTGGCACCTTGGATAAGTGCGTTTGGTGAAAACCTGGTCACATGCACCATTTGTAAAGGGATTAATCATTATCTACCTTGCGTCCTAGTTACTTAATGCTTCCATCCATCCTGATCTCATATCCTATCATCTCCTCAAGCCTCTCCTTCCATCCACATCCATCATCTGGTCGCTTGGTATATTTTGGTTGAGCATTGGATGAACCTCATCTGCTATCTATTATCCTGAGCTTTTATCCTAATTTGAGCTCGTTTCGTCGATTTTGTCATCGTGTCAGTCCTTCGTGTCCATCTAGTTTCCTCCATTGTACTAGTCTTCATTTAGATCTCATTTGGTCACATCGGCCTTTTTGGTCTTTGTCAAACTATGTTGCCCCTGTGCTTTCCCATAGGCAAGGCTGATCATTTGATCTACCCCTGAGGCATTTTGTCCATCCTACTTTGGTCATCCATTGTGATCTCCATTTTTCCCTTTTTGCTTTTAGCCCTGGTCCATCTTTTGTATTTTTTGAACTACATTGCCCTTGCGCTTTCATGTAGGCAAGGTTTATCTTTTGATCCACCCATAGGGGTTTGTTTTTAGTCAGTCTAGTCATTGTTTTCCATCGATTGTCTCCATTTTTCATTTTTTTGCTTTTATCCATGGTCTTTTCTTGAACTATGAGGGCTCTACGCTTTCACATAGGCAAGGCTAATCTTTGATTGGACCCCGAGCCTCTAGGTCATTAGGGTGTGTCAATCTTGTGTCTTATTTCTTGTTTTGTGTCATCAAGTATGTCCTTATCTAGTTGGTTCTTCACAAATGAGATCCACTCGTATCATCAGATTCGATTAGTTTTGGAATTTCCTGCGTCATAATTGATCTTTTAGTTTAGAATCCATCTTCGGTCTCAACGAGATGCATCCTTCCGAACAGACCTCATCAACCCCATCCATCCTCTTGATCCTATGGAAAAGGATGTTTTAAAATTGATTGTGAACTTTTGATACTTTTGGTTGTTATTTATCATTTGAGCTTCCTATCACAACTCATTAAGGCTGCCATGATCTGTCATATTATGGTGTGTTTTGATCGGTTAACATAGGGGCATATCTTGATCTTCTTTCTTTGTTGTTGTCTTCCTAGTTGTCCCACATACTATCCACCAAGATCCCCGAGGTCTTGTGTTATGCTGGGGCATCCTTTTGTGTTTGTGGTTATCTCCAATGCTTGGTCTAACCAAGGTCTTCGTGACTTTGGGGTGTTGTGATAGCTTTCTTGTCTGTTGTATTTTTTTTTATGCATTAGACACTAATTTGCCTTGGTTTACATACCATGGTACCTGGTGTCTTATGCTATAGCAAAAATTAGTGCTCCAAAAATGGAGAATTACATTAGGATTTCATTCCATGATCAATTTAATTGCATTGCATTCATACCTGCCCTATGACCTATGATTCTATTTGTGCAAACATTCATCCCCCCCATCTTTTGTTCTTCTCAGGATACCTACGGTTCTTGACAGGTGCACTTTCACACCCATCTTCCCTTCATTTTATAATGATTGTAGGTAAAGTACTTTCCATTAAACCAACAATACGCTTGCCATCTACCTTCATTACTATGCAAGTCCTTATTGGCACTTATGTTCATGTTGCATTGCATTTCATGTTAGACCATCACACTCATGTATCACACACCTTTATTTTGCATAAGCTAAAGCAAGCATGATTGCAAATAAAATCCATCTACCATCCATGTTGCATTTCATTTATCCATTAGTGTTTGTAAGGAATTTAATTGCATTTCATTTCACATTATAGGTTCATTTCCTATGATTCCATGTGCATTATTGTCTCATATTTAACTTGAATTGTTGTTTAGATTATTTATATTTGATTATTCTAAATATCTTAGATTCATTGCATTAATTATTCATTTCATACATCGCCACTTGCATCATAAGTTGTTAGTGTAGACATCTAAATTTAATCACTTCCATATGATTAAATTTACTGCCTTTCCGTCTACCATATTAATATTAATTTATTAAATTAATATTATACCTTTTTATCTCATATCGGTGAAGTATTTGATTTAATAATTAAATGCTTTATCTTTCACCTTCTTCCTCTCTAAATTAAATAAATACACTAATTTATTTAATTTAGTCATTTTTCCCCTTTTGATTTAAAAATCAATTTAAAATTCCTCACTTTCTCTCCTTGTCACATCCTCCATAACCTTGCCCTAATTTGAATTAATTTAATTAATTCATGATTATGATGTGCATTCTCTTAATCAAAGATTAATGTCACATCCTCTTACATTTGCCACTTTCTTCTAATATTTCATTAATTAGCTTAATCCAATATTTGCACAACCTTAACCAAAGTCATTAACTAGATTTAGCACCACTTTTTAGCCAACCTTTGCATTTACCTTCTTTTGGCATTGACCCCCTTTCCCATGTAAATTTTTAATTCACATTTATTTATCCTAGATTCCCCTCCCTTATATGTGAATTTTTAATTCACATTCCATCTTTCCAAGGCTTCTAGAACCTTGGACTTGTCACAATCTCCACATGTGACCAAGTCCCACCTTTTTGGAGCCCACCTTTTATCCTCTAAATACTCCTAGGAATGTCCCCAACCACCTTTCCTTTTCCCATGTAGATTTTTGAGGAATTCCAAAATTCCTCAAATGTCCCTTTCACTCCCACTTGGGGACAAGAAATCCCTTTTTGTGGAAATCTTCTCACTCCCCAAGGCGCTTGTCCTTCTTCCACCTCATGTACCTTTTTGACACCTCACTTACACCTCATCTTCTCTTGGCCACTTCACCATCCACATGTCAAGATGTGAGGGTTTGTGGATTCTCAACCCACCATAGCCCTTTATCTTGGCCTTGTTGGATCAATCTTGACCATTGAATTCTCTAGAGAATTCAAATTCTTCTATAAATACCCCCTCCTCAAGGGAATTTTCAACACTTAGACATTTGATAACTACATGCTACCAATTTGCATTCTCAATTATCCACTATCATCTAGCTATCTATTCTAATCATTTTGCACATTCAATCTTTTATTTTAGTCACTCAAGAAATCATCTAAGGAGCACACAAAATCATTCCAAGCAAGGGCCAATCAAGGAGACATCAACAGCAAGGAAGGTAAAATCGTTTGTATCTTGTTTTGTCCATTTTCCTTATTGTTTTATCACTCTTTAGGCTATTCTTGAGGCGTCCTTAGTCTTTTATCACTTGCATTTTTGAGTTATTTTGCACGTTAGAGTAGGATAAAATTCTTAGGAGCACATTTCTGGCACGCCTAGTGGGACCCACAAACGGGTTCTTGCATTTAACCTCCCTTTTGGTTAAGAATTTTGCAGGAAAAGCTCGCAGAAAGGCGACAGCGCCCTCTGCTTTATCGCAGAAAGGCGGCAACGCCCCCATTTTGCTATAGAAAGGCAGCAGCGCCCTCTGCCTTACCGCAGAAAGGCGACATCGCCCTCTTGGCCACTGTAGAAAGGCGGCAACGCCCCACATCTGAAAGTTTTATTTCTTCTAACACGTTTGCTGCAATTAGGGATATATTTAGAAGGTTTTTCTAACACTTTTCTTGCAGTGGGAGGGGCACAACTTTCCATTTTTTTAAAATCTGACAAAATTTTGTTGCAGAAAGGCGGCAGCGCCCTCGCAAAAAGGCGGCAGCGCCCCTGTAGAAAGGTGGCAACGCCCTCTGCTTTACCGCAGAAAGGCGACAACGCCCCCATTTTGCTGCAGAAAGGCGGCATCGCCCTCTGCCTTACCACAAAAAGGTGGCAATGCCCTCTTGTTCACCGCAGAAAGGCGGCAACGCCCCAAAACATTAGAGTTTGGAAGGTAAAATAGTCATTTTGACTTCATTTTGGTTCTTGTTTTTTGCTATTGTCAACTAATAACCCTCTAACATTGTTTTGGCAAGGATATTGGTGTTTTTTTCTAACGATTTGCAGTGTATTAGGGCATAATTGATCAAGAACGAAGAAAAAGACACCTAACATTTGATTGCAGGGCCATCTATTTGATCATATCTGCAAAAAATATCTTTGTTGTTTTGGAACATAGTCTAATTAGGGGGGTTAACTTCATTGCTTGCTGTGATTGTTTGTTCTTGTGTTACCCAAGAGGGCATTAATTTGTTTTCACTTTCCCCTTGCACTTCGTGTGAGCCTGGGGAGTAGTTGGAAATGGTTAGTGTCTTCTTTTTAGTGGAACCTGCTTGGGGATTTCATCACCCCAAGGGATGATTCCAACCACGCGTACTGGCGGGGTATATAAAGGGGGAGAATGAAAGTTGTACCCCAATCCAGTCGCGTCGTAATTGGCGGAGCGTCGAAGCTAGGGTGATACCTAGATAGACGTGAAGAGTTAGTCCGAGCCTTTCAGTATCTCGTTGGGGTTCCCGACTCACGCTTGTGACGGAATGGTGTTCACGATTGTGCCTCACGTACTGAGAGTATATCGAGGACTCCCTAGAAGCCTTGTGCATCCTAGATTAAGACTTTACCTTGCCATACCCTTAATATTAATCATAGGATTGTGCTTGCTTGAAGTGTCTTCTTGTGAAAAATCTGTCAAATTTTTGATACTTTGGCCTTATTTTATCATTTTGCATCCTTGCCATAGTCATTGCCATCAAAACCAAACCTTGTCTTACTGCAGAAAGGTGGTAGCACCCCTGATTTCACTGCAGAAAGGTGGCAGTGCCCCTGATTTACTGCAGAAAGTTGTGAACGCCCCTGATTTTGTTGGCTACACCCCTAATTTACTGTAGAAAGCTACCAATGCCCCTAATTTTGCTGACTACGCCCCTGATTTTACTGCAGAAAGGCGGTAGCACCCCTGACTTACTGCAGAAAGTTGTCAACGCCTCTAATTTTGTTGGCTACGCCCCTGATTTACTGCAGAAAGCTGTCAACGCCCCTGATTTTGTTGGCTACACTCCTGATTCACTGTAGAAAGGCGGCAACGCCCCTGATTTACTGTAGAAAGCTGTCAACGCCCTGATCTTTGCTGCAGAGGGGCGGATTTGTCCTCCTGAACACCCGAAATCATCCCGTTTGGATTCGTTTAGCCTCTAAATCACCATTTAATCATTCCCAACCATTATCCCATTATCCTAAGCCTCCATTTTGTCACTCTAAGCCTCCTGAAACCTCCATTTAATCCGTTTAAACCTCCATTCTATCACTCCAAATCTTTGTTAACCATTATAAATCCCCATCCATTCTCCACAATCATCTTTAATCCACCCTTTCATCTTAATTTTCCATTCAAAAGTCCATACCCTCAACTTTACCATTCACATCGCCAAACACCACCCATAGCCAAACCATCCTAACCTTGTATTACAAAGTGGTTACCCAAATTGACTGTAGCACTTGAAGTTGATTATTAGTCTTTAACTTTGACCCCAATCAATTCACTTCCATCTTGAGGTGAATTCGGTGTTGTAAGTTATCATCCTCGGCCCAATCAATCCATTCCTATCTTAAGGTGGATTCGGTGCCGTAATCATCCTCTTAATCAATTAAAGCTCTAGGGTCACTAAGGGTAACCTCCTGTGATCAAGCTTAAGGTCTCTCTCTCACATCTTTCATCATCCAACCATACCCATCCAATAGTCTAAATCTATCCAAACCGATCAAATTGTCCAAACCAACCAAATAATCCAATCCAAATCCAATCCAAATTGAATTGAATCCAATCTAATCTAATCCAATCGTGCTAAATCCAAATTCCAATCTGAATCCAATCCAATCCAATTTAATCCAATCGTGCCAAACCTAATCCAAAGTCCAATCCAAATCGAATCAAATCCAATCTAATCCAATCTTACCAAGTCCAAATCCAATCCAATCCAATACATCCCAACAAAATCTAATCCAAATCCAAACCCCATCCAAGTCACACCTTATCCAATCACAATCAAATCATTTGACAAAGGCATTAATCTACTCATCCCGCATTTGCATGCTCGTTCAGACCTGTTCACAGACAAAGAAAATGGCCGACCATCAAGCTCAAAATGCCCAATCAAACAACCCTCAAGATCCCAAAAACATAATCAACCTCTCATCAGATCCTAACAAGGGTACCAACATCCCTCACGATCCGCATAATGGTACTTCATCATACTCCAACACTGAGAATCAGAATAACTCGCCACATGGAGAAGAGAGTATGGTTAATCAACCTGAACTCATAGTTGAACATTTTAGTAATCCCGCCAATGTGCAAATGAATGACCGTTTGCTTGAGAAACATGGGGAAGAAATCTTGGCCCACCTAATTGAGAAGGGTGTCAAACCCCCCTCCAATGTTGACTTGTCTAGATATAGGGGTGCCCCATCTAACATGCTCCAAGGTTCACAAAATGCACCTGAAGGTTCATACTTCTCCAATGTTCCTCCAGTCGAGGGTTGGCATCAACCTGAATTTGGTAATGCCGTTCTTTATCTAGTTAATTATCCCCCACACGCTTCGACCTCAGCTATAGGAGGACCTCAAGTACCTAATCCCAATAATCCTTTTCCCTACGGTATGCCACAAAATGTTCCACAACCTCTGCCATTAATGTTAACCACACCCCCTCCTCCGAACCAACCTACAGTCAACGTTGGGGGCGCTTCCTTTGCCACGTCCCTTCCACCTCCTAGGACCACTAATACACCACCTCAACAGGTTCACCAATCTACCATTCCACCTTAAATACCTCCACAAGGCACACCCCAACTGAACATTCTGAGTGGTACCCAACAACCCCCTTTACAAAACACTCCTATGCTACCTCCGCCATCTCATCCGCAACAACCTATACACAATACCTTGGCTTGTTCACAACAACCATCCTACCAATCACAAGGCAATCCATCTCAACCTATTGCCCAAACCATATCTCCCTTTCTCGCATCCCTTTTGCGTCCAAAGGCTCAACCACAACACAATATCCCACCTCAACCCATACAACACTTGACATCACAACAACAACCTCCCCAACACTACTACTATCACAACCAACAACAATTTCCCCAACAACCGCTTTATACGACCTCCCAACAATCACAACAATACCCTCAATACCAACAAACCAACATGCAACGTCCCATCCAAGTTCCTCAACAACCTGCCCCACACTTTTGCCAAACAAATCCATATTATGCCCCACAACAATATCCCCGTATCAACAAAATCCCCCATCCTACCAACAAGCCATGTCATCATCCAATCATCCAAACCTGTATTTCAATAATCAGACACCCTTTCAGCATGATTCTTTATCATCCTATCATCAATATCCCCCCAACCCACCCCCATCTAGCTCGGATTTGTTGGAAATCAAAGCTGCACTTAAGAATCTTCAAGCCAGGACTACAAAACAATCATTCAAATTTGAAGATATATGCCCATATCTGTTTGATCCCTCCATCTCCTTAATCCCGTTTCCTAAACATTTTGAGATACCAAAATTTGACAAATACAATGGAGACAAAGACCCAAAGGCTTTCTTGCAGGAGTTTTATTTTCAGTGTCAAGAAGTCATGTATAGTGATAACTATCTCTTGCGCCTGTTCCCATGAAGCCTAGCAAGCCACGCCTTAGATTGGTTCATGACTCTTGAGAAAGGGTCCATAAAAAATTTTGCAAACCTGTCAGAAAAGTTTGTGTCCTACTTCTCTTTCAATTTTCAGAAGGATACAAACACTTTAGATCTTCTCAAAGAAAAACAACGGGATGGGGAAACCTTTACTAGCTACCTACAACGGTGGCGTGCATTAGCAAGTCGAATGAAGAACCCTTTGAAAGAAAAGGACATGGTCACTCTTTTCATGGAAAACTCTCATCCTGACATGGCCCACAATTATAGACTACATTGTGTCACCACTTTTGTAGAGATAGTGGAAAAGGGACCCATCCTTGAACGTGCCCTTATTGCCAAAGGTCACATCAAAATACATAGTCATGATAAAGAAAGGTCATTTGGAGATAAACCACGGTTCTGGAATAAGAACAAGAATGCGGTGAATGACGGTGTGATAGACACCAAACATGTCCAAGTGGCTAATGCATCCCAAAAGAAACAACAGTTTATACCCAACGCCATATTTGTACCACAGGGGGCACCTCGTCCCCCTCAACAGTCAAACCAAAAAATTCAAGGGAACACCAAACTTCAATACGCCCAATTGGGTGAACCCCTAAGTGTTGTTTTCAATAAATTGCTACAAATCAATTACCCCATCACATACCCTGTCACCAAGCCATTCGACGAGTCTAAACCCAAGCCAGCATGGTTTAAAGAAAACGAGTATTGTGACTTCCATAAAATCAAGGGACACTCTTTGAATAAGTGTCAGAGTTTGAAGAATTATTCCAAGATCTCATCGATCGAGGAGATATCAAGGTTGACCCCAGTCAACCTTCGTCATCCAATGCTCAACTACAAATCTATCAAAACGCCTTTCCCAACCATAACCAAGGCCCTAGCACCTCCAACAGTAATCCTCAAAACAACAGCACAAATAATGTGAATTACAAGAATGTTCCCTTCAATTATGAAGGTGTTATTCATTACATTGAGTAGGTAGAACCCCGAGTATCCATGATACATGTAAAAGCCAAAGACCCTCAATGTGCTGTTACCACATGACGAGCCCACATCACCGTCCCTGCAGCCTCTGCACCCACCCAACCGGCTCCTATAAACTCTTAGTACAACATCCTTGATCACCTAAGGAAGACCACCGCTCATATATCCATTTTGGATTTACTTAAGTCTTCCCCGATGCATCAAGAAATCCTCAATAGAGCCCTACAGGAAACCCATGTGCCCAACGATATCAACCCCACGCAATTCCAAGCTTTGGTGGGACACTTGGCTTCATCTCATCACCTCCACTTTAGCCAAAATGATATGCCCAATATCGATATCAATCATAACCACCCACTACATATCGAAGTCATAGTTGCCCGCCATAAAATAAAAAGGGTCTTGGTAGATGATGGCTCTGCCCTTAATTTATGTACTTTGAAATTCATAAAAAAAGTGGGATATACTCAAGCGGACTTAAGCAATCAGATCATTACAATCAAGGCTTATGACAATGCAGAGAGAAATTCAGAAGGAATCATCAGTCTTCCTATCCAAGTAGGACCTGTGCTCCAATATACTACATGTCATGTCCTTGATCTGGACTTATCGTATAATCTCCTCCTTGGCCGCCCATGGCTCCATGCTATACAAGCCGTACCCTCCACTTACCATCAGTGCCTCAAATTCCTCGTCAACGAACAAGAGGTCACCATATATGCCAACCCCCAACCATTTGAATACTGCCGCGCTTTAGAAGCATCTTTTCCCCATTTACATTATTGCCCTAGGGTCGAAATGGGGGCATCCCAGTCATCATCCTCCAATCCACCATCCACCGTGATAACCACTCCATCCTCTGCCACTAATCCTGTGGTCACCAAAGTCTAGATCATCGACAAAGGGTGTGGTGAATATGAAATGCATATGGCTCTCAATGTAGCCACCATGCCACCGTCACCACACGTGTACGGTCAACCTTCACATGCTACACAGAAGGAAGACAAGATCATCACCTTACGTGGTAAAAAAATTCCTACTACCACTTTCAGATCTCCCAGTGTCAAGATCGATGCACCAGAGGAAGACATAAGCCAATGGGTTTACCGAGAAGAGCCCGAACTAGAAACTCCTCTAAAGAAATATTTTCAGGAAAAATACCCTTGGCCAACAAAGTTCGTGGAAAAACATAACTATCAAGGTAGAGGCCTAGGTAAAGAGGAACAAGGGCGGTTACAACCCATTGATACACCATAGTTACCAAAGAAAGTAGGTATTGGGTATGACAGAAAATATTAAAGCCCCGCAACATCATCTAATACTTCCAATAGTATCACTATGGATGATGGCTCGTTGGCAGACATACCCGAGGAGGAATCCATCATACATGCGTACAATGACGTCGATCACACTGACTTATCGTCCATGTTTGAATGCCTATCCGTTTGCACCATTAGCCTATCCCTTTGTCACCCTGAACTCATTGATTGGGACCTACATAATACCACACCTGTCAGTATGTCTGCGGACACGTATGTCAACCTTATGGGATTGTGGGAGGATGAACACTCCAGTCGCAAAAATAAAAGTAAGAAAAATAAAAAGCGGTCATCTAGTGAAAACCTCCCTGAGGCACTTCCTGACCTGGAAAAAGTAAAAATAAAAGACGCATCTGAAAGTGAAAACCTCGAAGAGGTGCTCGAAGATGGAGATGTTCATCTTCCCCTTATGGGAACTCAGCTATCTGCCAGATCATCTATTCTGATTGAAGAGACGCAAGAAGTTAATTTGGGAACTGATGAAAGTCCGAAGATCACCCATGTAGCCAAGTCACTCTCCGAACAAGAGTATCCGGTCTTTGTGCAACTACTCCGAGAAGGAATTATTAACTTTGCCTGGTCATACTCAGACATGCCAGGCTTAGACCCTGCTTTAGTGGTTCATCACTTAGACATTCGCCCAGACGCCAAACCTGTTAAGAAAAAACTCCGCAAGATGCATCCGCAAGTCGCATTGTTAGTCAAGAAGGAATTAGAGAAGTTACTTGATGCGGGTTTTATCAGACCAATCGACTACTCCGAATGGATTTCCAGTATAGTCCCCGTGGCCAAACCAAACAGAGACATTCGGATCTACACAGACTTCAGAGATCTTAACAAAGCCTGCCCAAAAGGTGATTTCCCTCTTCCTAACATTGACATGTTGGTCGATCTAATAGCAGGACATGAGATGTTATCCCTTATGGACGGCTTCTCTGGTTATAACCAGATTCAAATTGCACTTGAAGACCAACACAAAACCGCCTTCACCACCCCTTGGGGCACTTTCTGTTATAATGTTATGCCCTTCGGTCTCAAAAATGCGGGGGCAACGTATCAAAGGGAAATGACGGTCATCTTCCATGACCTCATCCATATCATCATGGAAGACTATGTTGATGACCTATTAGGGAAATCTAGAACATGAGTAAAACATCCCGCCATCCTGAAGAAGATATTTGAGTGGTTAGAGCATTATAAGTTGCGGCTAAATCCGAAAAAGTGTCTTTGGGGTCACGTCAGGGAAGTTGCTGGGTTTTATAGTTTCTCGCAGAGGTATTGAAGTTGATCCCGCCAAGGTAAAGGCTATTCTGGATATGCCGCCTCCACACAATCTAAAGCAGTTAAGAAGCCTCCAGGGAAAGATGCAATCCATCTGTCGGTTCATAGCCCAGCTTGCAGACAAATATCAGCCATTTACCCATCTTTTGAAGAAAGATTCCACCTTCCGATGGACCCCACATTGTCAAATGGGTTTTGATAAAATCAAAGAATATTTAGCTCATCCACCAATTTTGATGCCGCCTATTCCAGGAAAACCCCTCCTGCTTTATATCTCTGCTACCTCAGTCACACTGGGGGCATTATTGGCACAACATGATGAGTCATTTAAAGAAAGGGCAATCTACTACATCAGTTGAACACTAGTCGGCTACGAGTTAAATTATTCCCCCATGGAAAAAGCTTGCCTAGCACTCGTTTTCAGCACACAAAAACTCTGCCATTACATGCTCAGTCATCCAGTCAAATTAATTGCAAAAATTGATCCTTTGAAGTATCTATTATCTAGAACCACTTTGACTGGCCACATGGCCAAATGGGTAATGCTCCTCAGTGAATTTGACATAGAGTATGTAGAACGAAAAGCTATAAAAAGATAGGTTATTGCTGATCAATTGGCTGAAGTAGCATTAGTAGATGCTTACCCCTTAGACACTGAATTCCCAGATGAAGAAATCTACACAGTGACAGAAGCACCAACTTGGACGTTATATTTCGATGGCTCATACACTCATAGTGGATCTGGGGCAGGAATTCTATTAGTCACTCCTCAAGGTGACTACATCCCAAAATCATTCAGGATAGCGCTTCCATGTACCAACAATATGGTAGAATATGAAGCTCTCCTCACAGGCCTCAGAATTGCAAAATAGTGACACATTACTCATTTGAAAGTCCTTGGTGATTCCTTGTTGGTCATTAGACAAGTTAATGATGAATTCCTCACAAAAGATGACAAACTATTACCCTATAAACGCATGGTGGATGATTTCAAGAAATATTTCACCTTCATACAGTTTGATCAAATCCCCCAGGTACAGAATAAAGTGGCAGATGCCATGGCCACTATTGGTTCTTTGATTGACATGCCCAAGGATCGAACAGAGTGTGAGTTTCTAGTCGAACAACTTTTAATCCCTGCATATGATGTTCCTGAGACTGACATGGTGTGCGATATTGTAGGTCCCACCTCCCCGTGGTACCAAGACATATACACTTATCTCCGTGATAATATCATACCCCTAGAACTTACACACAACCAACATAAATCCTTTATCCATCGTTCTTCCCGATACATCATTGTTGGTGATACGCTTTATTGTCGCGGGTATGATGGAATCCTCCTCAGATGTCTGAATGAGACCAAGGCCCAAACGGTACTAATGGAAGTACATGGTGGTATTTGTGGGGCCCACTCAAATGGTATGGCTCTGGCCAAAAGGATCCTACGGGTTGGATATTACTGGCCTATATTGGAACATGATGCTTGCGAATTTGTGAAGAAATGCCTGCCATGTCAATAGCATACCAATTTGATTCACGCCCCAGCACAAGATCTTCAGCCTCTCCTAGCACCATGGCCATTTTCTCAATGGGGTTTCGACTTGATTGGCAAGATTTACCCACCATCATCCAACGGCCATACATTCATCATCACTGCAACTGAGTACTTCACCAAGTGGGTGGAAGAAATGCCACTCTCCCAAATTATCGGTACTCAGATTTCTAAATTCATCCTCTACCATATTCTCTGCAGATATGGTATCCCATCCACCATCATTTTGGATAACGGTAAGCCTTTTAAAAACTAAGCCATGAAACACCTCTGCGACACCTTCCATATCCAACATTGTTGGTTGATGCCTTATTACCCTTAGGGTAATGGTCAGGCAGAAGCAACCAACAAGACCCTCATCCGCATCCTCAAAAAGGTTGTCAATAACACTGGACGAGATTGACACCTCCATATTCATCCCGCCCTCTGGGCATACTGCACATCCATCTGCACCCCAATAGGCACCACCCCCTACTCTTTAGTATATGGTGCTGAAGCTGTCTTGCCAATCGAAGTTGAACTCCCCTCATTGAGAATTTCTCTGAAGAACCTTATCAATGAAGAAGATGCTCATGTTGCACGGCTTGCACAGCTAGAGTTACTGGATGAATGGAGAATAAGAGCCTATGATCACTTACAAGCATACCAGAATCATCTTAAGCGTCATTACAATAAAAAAGTCCATCCTAGACAATTCCAAGTTGGTGAACTTGTTCTTAAGGAAAACTAGCACACTCAGCAAGACCATGACAAGAAAGGAAAATTTGAGGCAAACTGGCTAGGGCCGTATATCATAACTTCCAAATATGGATCTGGAGCCTATAGGTTGACTACTCAGGAAGGAGATCCCCTTGATGAACCTGTCAATATTCTCCATCTGAAAAAGTTCTACGCTTAAGTCCGCTTGATCTACCCTATCAAAAAAATAAAATAAAAAATTAAAAAAGTACAAAAAATCCAAAAAAGAAAAGAAAAGAAAAGAAAAAAGTAAAGATAAATAAATCCACCCTATGGTGAAAAACCACCTCTCGGTGGCGCCTTGGATAAGTATGGATGGTGAAAACCTGTCAATAGGCGTCATCCATAGAGGGCTTAATCATTATCTACCTAACGTCCTGGTTATTTTGTCCTTCCATTCGCACTATCATCCCTAACCACATCAGCCTAGGCCACTTGGTATTTGTTGATTGAGCACTGGGCGACCCATCTTACCTATCCCTCATCCTGAGCTTCTTTACATCTCACTTTGAGCTTATGTCTTTCGCTCCCTTCATTGGTCGGTTCGTCTCGTCATATAGGATCATCCATTGTGTCCGTCTTCACCTAGGTCCCATCTTGTTGTGTCTGTCAGTCGAACTACGTTGCCCCTGTGCTGTCACATAGGCAAGGCTGATCATTCGATATGCCCCTAGGGCATTTTTGGATCAACTTGTTTTGGTCCTCCGTCACTTGTCTTCACTAGTCCCTTTCCGCTTTTATCCATGGTTTTTTTATCGAACTACGTTTCCCCTGTGCTTTCACGTAGGCAAGCTTGGTCATGTGATCCTCCCCCGGGGCATTTGTCTGTCACGTTTTGTGTCGTTCATCATCAGTCACCATTGTCTTCTTTCCGCTTTATCCATGGTCTTTTTCTATGAACTATGAGGGCTCTGCGCTTTCACGTAGGCAAGGATAATCTCTGATCGGCCCCCGAGCCCCTAGGTCTTTAGGTTGTGTCTTTCTTCCCTTGTGTTGTGTCATCGAGCTATGCCTTTATCTAACTGGTCCTTAACAAACAAAATCCACTTGTACCAATGAATCTAATCAATTTTGAATATCCTATATCATATTGATCTTTTCGCTTGGTATCTATCATAGGTCTCATCAGGATACATCCTTCCTAACAGACCTCATCAATTCCATCTATCCCCTTGATCCTATGGCAATGGACATTTGAAATTGATTGCGATCTTTTGATGCTTTTGGTTTTTGTTTATCATTTGAGCTCCCTATAATCACTTGTCAAGGCCACCATAATCCATCATATTATGGCATGTTTTGATTGGTCTACATAGGGGCATATCTTGCTCTTTTCTTTGATTGTGTCTTCTTGGTTGTCCCACATAGTATCCACCAAGATCCTAGAGGTCTTGTGTTATGTTGGGGCATCCTTTCGTGCTTGTGGTTATCTCAATACCGGGCCCGACTAAGGTCTTTCTTTGAGACTTTGGGGTATTGGGATAGCCTTCTTTCTTGGCGTGTTTGTCTCATGCATTAGACACTAATCTACCTCGGTCCTCCATATCTTGGTGTATCGTGTCTTATGCTATAACAAAAACCAGTGCTCCAAAGATGGCAAATTGAATTAGGATTGCATTTTTCATCATCATTGTGTTAACACTCACCCTATGGTTTTGGTTGTGCAAATACTTTCCCTCATTCTTTTCCCTTCTTCTCAGAATACTGATACTTTTTGACAGATGCCAAATGACATCCATCTTCACAATCACCACATACCCGCCTCCCATTATCATGTCAGTTCTTATTGACACTTATGGCCGCGTGTTACTTCCTCCAAAATTACAAAAATATTATGCCATATATTCATTGTCACCTGCATTACATGTTAGGCCCATATATCCAGCGTCACCTGCATCACCACATGTTAGGTCCATACGTACATCACCACGTACATCACAAAGTGTTAGACGCATAATACTTCACATCCTGCATATATAAAAGGTTCATACAAAATCCATCATACACATATACATACATGACAAATAAGTCAACTAGGCATCCATATACATGAAAATCCTCATAGATCCCATAGGTACACATATCATATCACCATGCATCAATAAACCTATTCATATTCCATAAGTACATATATTCAATCACCCACACGAACATCTCAATAAACCAATGCATAAGCATAAATAAACATAAGCATAATTATTCATATTCCAATCATCCATGTGAACATCTCATATCATGAACATGAGCATAAGTAAATCAACACATGAGCATAAATAAACCAATGCATCCATCCACATAAACATATAATACCATATATGCATGCATATAATCACCCATCATAAAAGGAAACATACTACATGGTGTCAATAAAAACTGTCCCATATCAAAATAATATAATGTTTGTCACATGTCCATCATACATCACATGATAAAATACAAAATCCAGAGATATAGAACATCTCTGATCTCTGTCATGCATCTGTCAAAAACTCAGTAGCCTGTCACCTCCCAAATGAACTCCCCACATCTGATCTCTGTGGAGACTCAGGTCTTGCTCGTTTGCCTGGTGAAACACCTGGTGAATCACTATAACCACGGGTCTGCATCCCCAATGACTGAGATGACACTGGCATCTGAGGTGTCTGCCTGGTATAACAGAATGTCCGCTGTGCCGGATCAGGGACTACAGAATAATAAGCAGCCATCCAAAAACCTGCCTCCCTCATGCTCTCCTCTCGATCTGCAACCTAGACCGGAGCGACATTCTGCTTGTGACGATACCTGTCTCGATCCCTGGTGATAGCTCTCCTCTCCTGCTCCCATGCCTCCTGCACCAACCAGATATGTGCCAACTCCGCCTGTAATCTATCCCTCATCTCCTCCACAGCCGCTGCTCGTGCCACCGCTGCATCCCTCTCTCTCTCCACAATCTGCACATCTGCTCCTGGCATCCCACCCACACC
>VDFB02361278.1:22500-64388 GCA_007258455.2 Sequoia sempervirens | reverse complement strand
TACAAGTTTGAGCGGTTTTGAGACCTCACCAAAAGATGGGAAATAGTGAATAATACCTTGTGGACTGTAAAGTAGTGTCAATAAGGTTGAAGAATCTTAAGAACTACAATACCATGAAACAATGAGTCAAATGTAGTAAGTAGGCATTCTATAGGGCATAGCTTGATTTTATAGAAAGATGCTCATGAAAGGAATCTTCAAGTAATAGTGAGTGAGCTATTTGAAATTATAGCTGAGTAGTGCACACCCAAATTTAAAGGAAGTTAAAAGCAAAGAATGTGCATGAAAATTGAATAGTACACAAACAAATAATTCACAATGTTATCTTCCATAATACCTTGATTTTACACAAAAATCTCATTGTATCTTCATGATGAAAGTGGTGAGCTTAATGGTCAATCACCAGCAACCATGATTTTAAAACATGCTATTGTGCTTATGGAGGCAACATTTTAAACAAGGAAGTGAGTGGTGGTTTGGAACAATGGCAGGTATGAAGGACTCGCTTTATATGCATACTATGCAGCCTAGCTTAAGACAACGTTCTTAGAAGAGATTGAAGGTGGATTATGGAACTCAAGGGTTACCATGAAAAGGATTAAAGCAAAGACTGAGATATATTTAAAAGCCATGTTCATGAAGATATTAAAGATGTCACATGCAAAAACCTAGTAGCTGGAGTAATGAATACAGTGCCAAAGAGGATAGTGTGCTGGAGCAGATTTAGGAGATCTCCACATTATCTAATTACAGGGAAATACATCATTTATTTATTTTTTTAATTAAAAGAAATCATTATAAACCCTATATAGGATACATTGATACTTCAAAAGCCTCCTCAAGGAATTTTGTGATTATGCAAATATATGTCAAGTAACATTCATAAGGTTTAGAAAATCTTGCTCACTCTCTAGAAAAGCCCATTAAACATGGGTTGTGCTTGAATGTGCTACATAATTGATATAACACAACCACTCTGCATATCAACCAGAATTATAGGCTCTTTATTGCAGCAAGAGGTAATCACTCTTTGATCATGCTATAATTACATCCTAACCTGTTAAACTTGAGACAACCTGAATGCACCCAATGATGATTGACACCTACATTATACAACCCGAATTAACTACATTATATGAGTGCCTCCATTTCTATCACAACATAGCCACATTAAACTTGGGTCACACATGAATGCATCCTATATTTTTTATAGCACAACTGTGCCACATGACCAATACAGCTATGGATCACATAATTACAGTCACAAGAATCTATTCCTCAGTTGTGATCTTATGGTGATTCCACACAACAAAATCTGACATGAAATTCTCAAACCCTTAACCTCTAAAATGAAATCTTAATGAGATGTTGCTTTTAAAATATGATTTTCAAACCTAGAACTACAAATCCTGACTCTCACAACCGAAGTTCTGAAAAGACAATGACTACCCTCAACCCTGCAATATCTTCTTGGATTTTTTCTAATTTTCCCAAGAAAATTGTCCTTAGTTCTCCACAAATTGTCTCAAGTAGAGAAAAACACTATCGCAATAAATCAGGCGCGAACTCACTTTTCTTTATGTCGGCCACAATTTGATTTTTTTTAATTTTTCATGCTTGTCGAAAATTTGATGAAAATAATATCCGAAATTTTTACGAACCTCAATTTCATCAAAATTTTGACAAACGTCAGGGATAAACTTTCAAAAAATTGGAAATTACACATCAATTTTTACAAGCACCTGACGAAAATCAAATTTTACATATTTTGTCGAATAGTTTCATCATATTTTGCAGTCAAATGTATTAGTGAGAGGTGGATATAGAGGCACAAGAGGCAGATTTAGAGGTGGAAGAAACTCTAACACTTTTGTAGGAAGATGTTATCATTTAAAAGAATTTGGACACCCTACTTGGAAGTTCCTTGAGAAGGCTAGTTCATCAACAAGTGGAGGAGAAAGAAAACCAAATAGAAGAGCTCAAATAATTCAAGAAGATGAGGTTGAGAGTTAAAATTCTAATTCACTCTATGTTGCTTCTAAAGTTGGTGAGATGTTGATGATGAAGAAACAAATCTTGAAGACCACCAAAGAGGAAGAGCTTCTTCAAAGAAAGGCTTTATTCAGGACAACCTGCAAGTGTAGAAACAAGATATGCAAAGTCATTGTTGATTTAGGTTGTACAGATAATATTGTGTCTCATGAGATGGTAGAGAAATTGCATTTACAAAGAGTACCTAGGAAAAGGCCATATAAGGTGTCATCGGTTAGTGAAAATCAATCTTTGATGGTGAGTGAACAAGCAAGAGTTGAGTTTCAAATAGGTCCATATAAAGATGAAGTGCTTTGTGACATATTACCCATGAGTTGTCATTTATTGTTGGGAAGACCCTAGTAGTTTGATAGGTTGGCCTTGCATAATAGTAGACAAAATACCTACACCATAGAAAAGGACAGTAGAGAGTTTGTTTTAACCCCATTATTTGAGAACCTAGAAGAATATGGTGAGGTTATTATGTTTGGGAGAAACGAATGTATGCATCTAGATGAAGGAAAGAACATGAATTTAGAATCCAATGCAACATTTGATAGAGGTAGGATAGTAGAAACAAGTAGGAAATCTGATTTGTAGACAATAGAAGGGAAGAGTAAAGGTGCTTTGCAATCAGTTATGAGGAAGAATGCTTTGGTATGGAAAAGGAAAGTTGATGGAAAATATTTTAATATTGGTAAAGAGCAAAGAGAATGTGATAGGCCTTAGGAAAGGCAAGAACACAGTGTTAGCATCATGGTTGGGGTAGTTGAATGCCCTATAACACAAAAAAAACAAGCAGACAGTCAAGAGATAATAAAGGTGATAGAACAATGAGTAAAGGGACAGTGATTAATGGTACTAAGGAGGTAGTGGATGAAAGGACATAATATAGTACTGTTGATGTGGCAGAAGCTACTGAGAAGAAGCATTTAAAGTTTGATAGTACAAAGGTTTCTGAGATAGAAAAGACAGTGGAAGAGAAGATAAATGTTGGTAAGGAAAAAGGACAGTTGAGAGACGATGGGATTGATGAGACAGTTAGTAGGACAAGGCACAAAGAAAGTACGGGTCTAATAAGAACCATTCAGTGTGATGGTACAATGTATAAGACAAAGGCAGGTCTAATAAGGATTGGTAAGTGTGAAAGGACAGTGGATAGTGATAAAGTTGTGGACCAAGAGGCTAAGGGATAGAGGATGGAACAAAAGGTAAAAATTCAAGGTATGACAGATGAAACAAAACTAAGTATAGGTGTAAAGGAGGATAAAATGATAGTGTTTGATGATGGACAATTGAAAAAAACACCCCACAGTATGTAGAGGATAGTTGGGGCAGCATACAAGTGTGGAAAATTGCAAGAATGTTGATGGCAATGAAGAATCAAAGCAAGAACAAAGACAAAGAGGACAAAGGAATGAATACTACAAGGGTGGACATGTAACTTTTATCTTTCCAAGGGACTTGGAAAAGCTTCAAGTTGGGGTGTATGGTGCAGGAGCACCATTAAACAAGTTGTGTCCATTTAAGATTTTGAAATCTAGACTCTAGAATTAGGAATTTTTGTCTCAAAATAAGGTCATTAAGACCGTTTGATGATGTAATTGGTCACTTTTTATAGTATTTAGGGGCCTAGGTGGTAAGGTTTTCAAAACATGCAAAAAGAGTGCTAAGTGTTAATTTGGAATAATATAAAGTGTAAAATGTATCAAAGAGGGAGACCAACGGTCGCCTCTTTCAAATGTTAGTTTTGGAAGTTGAAGAGGTTTATTTTAGGTCGGAAACACTATAAAAAAAAACCATGAGAAAATCGAATGGAGGGTTGTTGAAACATTTATGAGGATTGAAATACAAATAAACTCTATTTTTCACTCATTTTTTATGTATTTTATATTGTAGAAACAATTTTTATGGCTTGTGCATCAATTTTTTGGCTCATATTTGTTTTTTTTTTAGTATTAGGGTGAATTACCTTTCTTTTGAATCCTGTTAGAAGGTTTTTCATTACATTTTGTGCATTTTATTAGCAAATTACCCAAATCAACCTGAACATTCAGATTTGAGGGTTTTGAACCAATAAAAATGGATTTTTGACCCATTCCTCTTTCTATTGCCTCCATATCTTTAGGAATGGGTCTAAACCAATATTAATAATGTTTGGTAATGATGAGTTAGTTTTAGGGAGGTCTGGAAGTAGATTGGGTGTGAAACCCTATGAATAAATTTTGAGTTTTCCTTGCAAAAAGAGAGGTTTTAGAGAGTGAAACAAAGTTTTTGTGTTGGGCCACATTATTTTATGATGGATTAAGCATTATCAATGTATTTTATACTGGTTTGAGCAATTGATAGGGTTTAGGTTGGTTGGGAAGTGTTACTCTCAATAAAACCTAGGGTTTCTGAGCCTAAAGAGAGGGTTTTATGGTTTGGGTAATAAGTGATTGAATTTCTATAAACTAATGATGTAATATGAGGTTTTGACAAGTATTAAGTGCTTCCCCAAGGTTTCAAGATATTTTTATAAGTTTTGAATGGGGTCCCTTTGTAAAAGTGGGCTAATTTAAGCCCTAAAAAGTGTTGAAAGCCTGATTTGAGCAATTTGTTGCAAAGTAACTATTGGTGATTGTTTTATAGGTTGAATATTTTTGTAATGGGTCCCTATTGTGTGTTTTTTAGTGAATTTAAAGGGTGTGAGAGTGTAGTAATACCCGATTTAGTGGAATTGCTATGCTACAAGGAAACAATGAGATCTTGCTGAATGAAGAGGTTATGATTAAATTGTGAATTGACAATTATTATTGTTGTTTGGAATTTTTTTTGGTGAGTTTTTATTCCTCCCCCTACTGCATCAAAAATCATCCATACTCCATCTATTATTCATTAATAAAGCAATGCATGCACTTACATTGTTACAATGAATACTTTTGAAGCATCAAGCCTCTCCAATGCATCCTCCATGTGTCCAAACATGAATCCACACATCCCATGCCATGATTCACATATGAACTCCTCAATATACTCAATAATGATAGTCCACTCACCTAGAAAAACTTAACCACTAAACATGTGTTTTCTTTTATAGACTCAAGCTCACACAAATACAATCAAGTGGTATAATAAAACCATTGACCCCTCATTTAATATTAGGTTCTAATTTTTCACTTTATTAAATTATTTCCCCAATATTAAATTATTATCTCATGTCTCTCACACATTAAATAATAATCTAATGTTATAACACAACATACAAGTGATCCCCAAATAATTATTATTGCGATTATCCACACCTTCTAGGTGCATCACAACTAAATAATTATTTAATTACAACACTATAATATAAAATTTTATGTAATGGTGTACAACACCATATCCCAACATTCTCCCACTTTTTTTACACATTGTATAAGATTCAATCATTGAAATACATCATCATAGCAATACCTGTAAGCACATGAATCTCCAACATGCCTTTGTGCTCCATCAAGATCTTGCAGTAAAACCAAAGTGACCACCATCTCAAGCAAGAAGTCCTATCATCCTCCATCATGCCACCTATGGAAGAAAATTAACATGCCATGTTGAAAATTCACCAATCCAAGAACATAAGCATCAAATTCAAGTGATAACAAAGGATCCAACTAAAATGTTGTTAAAGGTAAGAAACCCACATGATTGGAAATAGCATCCACAACACATGTTAATACATCCAACCATCCATGCCTCCTATGGATCAAATACATAATGGTATCTTGATTGGAAATACCATCAAGATGTTATTAGCATATGCTAATAACATAAGAAACCCATAAACCGCAATCACAAGCTCCCTACATCAAACCTGTCAATTAAGGACATATATTTTTAAGAACTCCCACTGCATGGGTAATGTCAAAGCATATCAAGTCTACCAATCAACACTATACCAAGGTGTGATAAATGATCAAAAACATAAAGTACCAAGAACAATCACCATGATCTACACATGCAACACATGCTCTCTCACAATATGTCAGTACAATCCTCCCAAATCATATGAACATGAACCTCCAAGAAGGAACCATAGAATGAAGGGAGAAAACCTATAAATAATAAATGCCCTTCTACCAACACCTCATAAAGTGAAATTTTGTTTCAAATATGATCTTCTTACAACCCCAAATGAAAATCCTCAACAACACTCATAATGTTCAATCTCTTAGATCAAACAATCATATGAATCATGTAATGTCAACATAGATGTAAGCCTCTCTAAATAAGGAAATAAAGATTAATGTATCCATTCCCAAATCAGGAAATCATCCCAATAACCATCTCCTAAACTCCTTGTCAATGAATGATATCAAAAATCAAATGCACAAGGAGATAACCATTCTAACCATCCCTTAAAATGAATGCTCCAAAACTAACTATCCATAGCTCAAGATCCATATCTATGAAAGATAAAGCATAAAACATAACACATCTGAAAATAGGATGGAAAATACCTATTAGATGATAAACCACTGAGTTTATCAAGAGTTGGTAATAAGAATGCTCCTCCAAGATAAACAAGTCATAATGACTCACTCCAAGAACAAGATCCTCTATAGTTCCATCATGAACTCACATCCATATCTAGGTGAAAGCTCCTTAGTCTCCATGTTGAAATCTCCAAAGAGTAATCATCTCAAGAAAATGTCTCTAATCCCAAGAGAACTCTAGCCCCATCCAAGTCTCTAAGTATCCATGAGCACCTAAAACCAATCAATCCATATTAAGATCCAAATGCAACACCACACTATCATGAATCTCCCAAGTAAATGACCAATGTACTTAATACCAAGAGAACCAACAAGATCAATATCAAAGATCCAACTCTAAAATTAGGAACCTATCATGACATCATGATCTAACCATCTCCTCCTAGGAGATCACATGCAACAATGCAAACATCTTGGTCTCAAGAGAACCTGTATCTTTTCAAACTTCTAAGCTAGCATCAAGAGTGAACCATGACACAATATCAATCACAATCTAAACCAATAATCAACATCTCCAATCACATGAACATAATTGTCTCCTACTAATGAACATGTAAATGTGAAAGAACTCTTTTGTAGCAAAAAGATCTAAGAGCTCCTCCCAGACATCCACAAACACTAAAAAAGGTCATCCATCACCAATGATGAATCCATACCATTTCCAACAACTCCCATTGAACCATGATATAGAGCTACAAATGGTATCATGAAAACCATCTCCTAAATGAAAATCATCTAGGTCCACACAAGCAACTGAAATGCCAATAACATCAATTAGAACCAAGATCTCCAAGACAAGAAGATACAATTTCCATCAAAACATCAAGAACCAATCCTACACTACCAAAGAATCACTACAAAATCTCCCATTGAAATGTATAACCAATGAAGTAACCAGGATATCATGACATCATGATAAAATCACATGCTACAAGTCCCAATCACTAACTAATCAAGTACTCTAATCATCCATCCTCTCATCTCAAAGAACCACACCAATGTAAAAATGACCAAAGGCAAGGCCAACTGACAAATTCTACAACAACAATGAACCAATCTCATGGATATAGATAGTTCACATTGAGTCATCCCACTATAATTGAATAGATGATTAGCCCATACAATTGCATAACTCATAGATACAAAACAATGAAGCATGCAAAACCTACAAACCAATATATCAAAGAAGATAATTATGTAGACAACAAGACTCAAACACCAAATTAATCTCATACCCAATTCACCAAACATGTCCAAAAATGAGTATCATAGTCAAGGAATCATACAAGAATCTAGGAGATAGAACAACCTTCTAAGACCAAACCATAACACCACAAAACAACCACATACATAATCATGGTGTACCAATGCTCAAATGTACCTACATATTCATGAAACCATAATCATAGCCAATGATGTACCTACACTCAAATATCACCCACATGAGACTCCAAGTCTCCACTGGTGTCATTCCATGTCCTCAAAATTGAAGACAACATGTGTAACTATCACCATTAAATTCTAAATTTGAAAAAACTTATAAAACTATACCAAGAAGCACCGAACTGATATTCAGATGTATCATCATAAATATCATATAAAAACATGTAATATCTCTAGGTTTTGCCTCTTGACTCATCTAGATGCTCATACAATGACACCTCAAATATCATGGTCCTACATGTGATCAAACAAGTGCAATCCATTCTCTAAAATAAAAACTATAAATGTGCCTGATCCACTATGTAGTACGCTACACATTCTCTCCATTAGCTATTCAAAATCAAAAAATTTATTATGTATGAAAAATTTATGCTCAAAACTGTGAAATGAAGAACATATAACTCTCGAGCTCCAAAATTTTATCAAAATAAAAAAATCATGGAACCAACCCTATACCACTAGGTAATACTCAAAACCACCTTTCCAATGAATAAAATAAGTCAAAAATTTGATATCCTGGGTGAAAGTTATGCTTCCTAAAAAATATTCCCAATTACACTATAGGAGAAAAATAGGGGTGGCCCTTAGGTTGTTGGGTGGTGGCCCTACTAGGTGTACCAATATTGGTGACTGGACCTAATTGAGTATTAAAATCTAGTTAAAAAAATTTATTTCAAAATTAAGTAGATTCAAAAAAACTTTATAGGTGATTTAAATTTGTTTAAAGCTCTCTAGGGGCTAGGGCTACAACCTTGTCAAACTAGTGGGGCTTGTATTAGAGGCATGGTCCCACTAGCAATGAGACCTATCCAATTGAGAGTGGTCGGTAACTTTTGATAGGCTAAACTCTAGAATTAATCTACTTCTCCCTCCCTCTCTTTTTACCTCTTTAGACCTGTCCTTATCAATATATTGAACTCTAGAATTAACTATCTACTTCTCCATCCCTCCCTCATTTCTTATCTATTTGTCCCTCTTTAGACCTATCTTTCTCACTCTCACTCTCCTTGAGCTCTAGACCTATCTCTCTACCTCTCTCTTCATCCTTCCTTCCCTCTCTCTTTATCCCTCTTTATATATATATCTCACTCACTCCCTCTCTCTCTATTAGTTCCCTCCCACTCCCTCTCACTCTCCATCTCCCCCTCTCCCTCTCTCTCTCCCTCCCTTTGAATTCTCCCTCCGTCTTAAGTCTCTCTCCCTCTTTTCTCTCTCTCTCTAGTCTCTCCCACTCCCTCTCTCTCTCCTCTCTCTCTCTCTCTCCATCCACTATCCATCTCTCTCTCTCTCCAGTCCTCTCCCTCTCTCTCCGTCCCTCTCTCTCTCCTCTCCCTCTCTCTCCCTCCCTCCTTTGAACTCTCTCTCTCTCTCTCTCTCTCTCTCTCTCTCTCTCTCTCTCTCTCTCTCTCTCTCTCTCTCTCTCACATCTCTCTCTCTCTCTCCTCTCCATCTCTCTATCTCTCAATTCTCTCTCTCTCTCTCTCCCTCTCTCTCTCTCTCTCTCTCTCTCTCTCTCTCTCTCTCTCTCTCTCACTCTCTCTCTCTCCATCTCCTCCCCTCTCTCTCAGTCTTTCCCTCCCTCCTATCCCTATCTCCTCCTCCTCCCTCTCTCTCTCTCTCTCTCTCTCTCTCTCTCTCTCTCTCTCTCTCTCCCTCTCTCTCTCTCAATTCCCTCCCACTCCCTCTCCCTCTCACTCTCCATCTCTCTCTCTCCCTCCCTCTAAAGTATCTCTCCCTTGTAGATCTCTCTCAAGTCTCTTCTCTCTCACACACACACACTCCATCTCCCTCCAAGACTCTCTCAGGTTCCTCCCACTCCCTCTCCCTCTCTATCTCTCTCTATCTCTCCCTCCCTCTCCCTCTCACTCTCCATCTCCCTCTCTCCCTCTCTCTCCTTCCCTCCCTCCCTCTAAAGTCTATCTCCCTCTTATATCTCTCTCAAGTATATCTCTCTATCACACACACACTCCATCTCTCTCCATCTCAAGTCTCTCTCCCTCTCCCTCTCAATTCTCTCTCTCCCTCCCTCACTCCCCCCTCTCTCTCTCCCTCTATCTCAGGTCCCTGTAACTCCCTCTCCCTCTCTCTCTCACTCTCCCTCTCCCTCTCCCCTCTCTCTCTCCCTCTAAATTCTCTCTCACTCTTAAGACTCTCTCCTCTTACATCTCTCTCACAATACTCCTCTCTCTTACACACACAGACACTCTATCTCCCTCTTAGGTCTCTCTCTTCCACTCTCTCTCTCTCCTCTCTTCATCATTCTCTCCCTCTATCTCTCCCTCTCCCTCTCTCTCCCTCTTAGGTAGATATCTCTCTCAGCTCTATCTCTCTCTCTCTCTCTCACACACACAAACAAAAACACTCTCCATCTCCTCTTATGTCTCTCTCTCCCTCTCTCCCTCCCTCCTCTCTCTCTCCATCCCTCTCTCTCTGTTTCCATCCATTGCTCCCTTTCTCTCTCTCAAGTCCCTCCAACTCACTCTCCCTATCTATCCCTCTCCATCTCCCTCTCACTCTCCATCTCCCTCTTCCTCTTAAGTCTCTCCCATTTCCTCTCTCTCTCACTCACTTTCCACCTCCCTATCAGGTCTCTCTCTCCTACTCCCTCTCTCTCAAGTATCTCCTTCCCACTCTAACTAGATAATCCTCTCTCTCTCCCCCTCTCTCCCTCTGAGGTTTGCATAAATTTATGAAAATGAATTTTATGAAATGGATATCTGTTTATTTGGATATCCATTTCAAAATGGATATCTATTATAAATGGATATTGCACCCGACCCATTAAAAAATTCAACATTTTTTTTTCACTATTTTGGTGAAGTAAAAACATGCTCTTTTCCTCATTTCCACTTTTTGGACCCCCATGGTCTTGCACATGCCCTTTATATAGATGGTTTTGAGAAAAAGTGCATTTCTAGAAGGTACAACTTATCTTTCCAAATTCTTGATTGATTCTCAATTTGAATGTATTGGAATCAAAGAAGAAGGTGTTGTCATTGATAAACATTAACTAAAATACATATCTATTCCAATTGAGGGATTTGAGTATGGTGATGTAGGGAAGCATACCATGAAACCATGTGTTGAAAGAACACAAAAAAATTTGTCAACATCTTGTAAAATGTTACATTCAAACTCTTATTGATTGTTTGTGTGTGCAGTGCTATTTACCTATTCTAAATGATGCAAAAATACAAAAATGAAAAAAAAAAGAAAACAACACTTCAACACCTCAAGATTGGGCTATGTTAAACTAAAAAAAAATAAAGATGAAAAATAGATTTATACCTTGTATGATTTGCTCCTTGGTTGACCCTTTGATAGTTGATGATATGTGTGCTCCTTGATGGTAAAATGGACTAAAAATGGATACAAAATTATGCAATTTTGATTTGGAATGAAATAAAGGATGTGGACAGTTTGATTGATGTATGAAAGTGTATGTAATATGAGCTTTAGGAGTGCAACAATGGTGATAGTGAAGGCAAAATGCAAGTGTGAGAGCTTGAGCTTGAAAATGAGAATGCAAGTTATGAAAATGTGATGAATGAATGAGAGAAAATCTTCCATTTTAAGGGAAGAATATCTAGAAAATTGGATGGTAAATATTTTTCCAACATGGGTAAGATGAAAGGCTATGGTGAGTTGAGGACTCACAAGCCCTCACATAGTGCCATGTGGAGGATGAGATGTCACAAGGAAAAATGAGTTGGAAAGAGGTTATGTGAGGTGGAGGTACTTGAAAGTACTTGGGATTAGGGGAATATCTCCTTAAAAAGGAAGTTCTTGTCCCCATATGAGGGTGCTGGTGACAAGTGAGGAATTTTAGAAAGTCCTCTCTTATCACCATGGGGATGAGAAAAGTTGTTGGGGGAATAAATGTAAATTTTAAATTCACATGATTGGAAGGGATAAATGGTTGGGATAATAAATATGAATTTTAAATTCACATGATGAGAAGTACCTTATGGATAAGACAACTTGGTTCTTATAAAGGGACCCCTTGTCTCATGTGACTGATGTGACAAGAGATGGAATTTACATTTTTCCAACAACTAGCACGGGGAGGAGAAATGCATTGAATGAATAAATGTGAATTTTAAATTCACATGGGGAAGAGTTCAAGGCTCAAAAAGGAAAGCACTTATGAAATATTGACTTAGAGGACATGCAAAAGATGGCATGTGATTAGATTAAGGTTGTGCAAAAAGGTGATTAAGAAGATTAATGAGGGATTAGAGGCAAGTGGCCAAATATGGAGGATGTGACATTAATCTTGATTAAAGTTGTGCACATCCTAATCATGGATTAATTAAAACAATCTGGATTAGAAGAAGGTTATCGAGGATGTGACAAGGAGAGAAAAAGGAGAATTTAAAATTGATTTAAAGGTTAAATGACCAAATTAAATAAATTGATATATTTATTTAATTTAGAGAGGAAAGGATGAAAGGTAAAGTATTTAATTATTGAATTAAATACTTTAGGAACATTAGTGAAAGGGAAAATATTAATTAAATAAATCATTAAAATCGATAAAATAGATGGATAAGGGAGATGGATTTGACCATATGGAAGTGGTCAAATTTGGATGTCTACATTTTTTCCCTCTTCGAAATATTGTTAGAATAACAGTGTTTCGAAGAAAAGAAAATGTAGATGACTCTATAGAGGAAGTGACTAGAAAATGATGTCCCAGCATGGAAAAAGTTGTGTGAGCTTCCCAAATAGAGGGAAATGAAAGGAGATGCCCCAATCTCACAAGGGAATGACCATAACGAAGGAATGTGTGAGAATGGTAGGGTATGCCCCCTTGAGAGAGCAGCTGGGGAAGAAAGAGGGGCCTTGAGCAACTTCTCGATATGAGGAAATGGAAGGTATTGTTGGATAGAGCTTTAAAAATGATGAATATTGGCTTTTGAACAGAGTCAAACAAACACACGGTTTGCTAATGGTGGTCCCAGGAAGTTAGAGGATTAGTTCAATTAAAAGAGGTTGAAATAAAGGGTAAGAATACCCTTCACTTAAAAAAGTGAAAAAAGGAGGGAAAAGGTTATATAAGGTAATTTTAGAAATTACCATTCCTTATTTGCACACCTAGCAGTTGAGTGAGAGAGAGAAAAGAAGAGAGGAAGGAGACGAGGATGTCATACTATTACGATTTTGACATCATCCATCCAGGGGACAAGGTATGACATTTCTACCACGAGCACGCGGTTCCATGCTAGGTTAGATCCAAAACCCCCTTTGTGATTTTAAGAATTTTCAATTATATTTTAAGTTTTTAGTGCATTTTGAAAATGTGGGTTTTGGGATTGGGGTAGTTTAGGAAAATGGGTCGGGGCAAAATTTGGATTTCGCCTAGCGGGTAGGCAGATTTTCCTATTTGAGGTGGGGAAAAAGGGGGATGAATTTTTCCAATGAGTGGGTAAATACACCTAGAAAAATGAGAATAAATTCCCAAAAAGGGAAGAGGGAAAACAGGGAGGGTGGATTTGCCCTGGGATCGAGCAAATCCTCCCGAAAAAATAGTTCAAGGGGGAACATGGACGACTACGCCCATGAGAGGGGCAACCTTTCCCATAAGGGGGAAAACCCACCCTGAAGAAGGGTGACCCTGCCCCAAGAGGGGTGATCCCACCCAAGGCAAGGGCAGCCTCACCTAGGCACGGCCGCCCATCCGGGGGCGGGTTCACCCACCTTCCAGGTAGGCTCGCCTACCTTTGAGGCAGTTCCACCCACGACCGAGGTGGGTTCTCCTGCCCCTCGAGTGGGCTCACTCACGGTTGGGGAGGGTCTGCCCACCTCTCTAATGGGTTCACTCACAGCTAAGGCAAGCTTGCCCACAGGGCAGGGCACATTCGCCTATGACCAAGGTGGGCTCCCTCATCTAGAGGGCAAGTTCACCCATCAGAGGGTGGGCTCGCCCAAGGGGCGAACAAGGGCTGGGGGGAAGGAAAATAAAAACTAGATCAGGTAAAATTGGGCCAAAAAGGAGGGAAAAAATTAGTGAAAAGATAGCCTGGGGCTGGGAAAGGGAAAAGAGGAGGAGAGGAGGAAAAATATAAGATGACTAACATGTGGTACAGTATGGATGCAGTGATTCGATAGTTTGCGGACATGCAAGAGGTGATATGAGGTGTTGGAGGAAACAATAATGGCCATGAATGGAGTAGATCATGAGGCTCTATCATAGGCAGGATTGCTACATGTATTAGGATACCCTACCATTAGAGCGCATTGGGCGATGTTGACAGCCCCGAAAGAGTGGTGGAGTTCGGAGACTTCGACCTTCCATTGTTGGTATGTGACAATTAATCATGCTATACTGTACACTCGACATGTCGACCTTCCATTTTTTCCATTTTTTTGTGTCGTCATTGAAAAAGAAAAAAAAATAAATTTGTAAAACCCTAATTCTAGAAGCTTTTAAAAGGCTTGTTATAAGGGGTTGGGATGAGGGTTACAATATGTAGAAAAAGGTGATTATTCATGAGATTGTAATAAGTTTTGCACTAGAAAATAAAATCATTGGATGGCTATGGTTTTGTGGATGTAGCCTAGATTGGGTGAACCACATTAAATTCTCTATGTTAATTTTTATGTTTGTGTTTTATTCCTCTGTTTTATTGATCAAATCTGCATTTAATTGCTAGATATCTACCTTCTAACCCTAACAAGTGGTATTAGAGTGGGTTGTGTTCGATTATCATTTGTAGGAAAGTCTCACGGTTGAGTGGGAGTCTCACGGTTAAGTGGGAGCAATGGCGGATGAGGGTAAATTAAAGGTAGATAAATTCAATGGGAAAAATTATCAGTTATGAAATATGCAAATGGAGGATTATATCTATCAAAAGGATTTTTGGTGGCCATTGGAAGGAACAACCAACAAATAGGTAGGAATGAGTGATGAGGAATGGAATCTTCTGCACAGAAAGGCACTACGAGCCATTCGTTTATGCCTAGCACAATTGGTGGCATTCAATATTACAACAATAAAGACAACTCGAGAGTTGATGGAAACCCTAGCAAAGTTATATGAAAAACCTTATGCTTTGAATAAGGTATTTCTTATGAAGTGTTTATTTAATATGAAAATGGCAGAAGGTGGGTCAATTGTTGATCATTTAAATGAGTTTGATATAGTTACCATTCAAATAACTTTTGTAAATGTAAACATTGATGAAGTTAGGGCTCTTTTGATTCTATGTTATTTTCCTAAAAGCTAGAATAGTTTGGTCATGGTTGTTAGTAATTTTGTTTCTGGTTTGAATACAATGAAATTTGATGATGTTGTTGGTGTTATTTTGAGTGAGGAAATTCATAAGAAAAACTCAGGTAGAACATCTACATCAGGCAGTGTTTTGAATGCAGAAAGCAGGGGTAGAACAAAGGAGAGAGGAAATAATTTTGGAAGTCATGGGAAGTCACGAGGAAAATCAAAGGACAAAAGATCCCAATCTAGAGATAAGAGGGATTGTTGGTACTGTGGTAAGCTAGGTCATTTGAAGAAAGATTGACAATCTCAAAAAAATAAAGGAGACAAAAAGGAAGGCAATAAAGAGGAAAATGTGGTAAGTAATAAATTTGATGAGGATGCTTTGATTCTTTTCCTTGATAATATTGATGATTCTTGGGTGTTAGATTCAAGGGCTTCATTTCATGCTACACCCCATAGAAGTTATTTTCTTGATTATGTCCAAGGGGATTTTGGGTTGGTTTATTTAGGAGATAACAAATCCTATCGGATTGTTGGAAAGGGAAGAATCAAGATTAAGTTGTAGAATGGGAATCATTGGCTACTACATGAGATAAGACACGTTCCAAAGTTGAAAAAAAATTTAATTTTATCAAGGAAACTAGATGATGAGGGTTGTGTTGTTACATTTAGTGATAAAAATTGGAAGGTTACAAAAGGTGCCTTAGTAGTAAAAAAAGGTGTGAAAGTAGGCATCGTATATCTTTGTATAGGTAATATTGTTCCTCCTACTTTAGCTATTGTAGATAAAAATCAACATTCAAGAACATTTGTTGCAATTCAATAGGTAGAAAATCAAACAGTTGCTATGGATTCTGAATCAACATTGTGGCATAATAGACTTGGGCATATGAGTGCAAAAGGTATGAAAGTACTTCATTCAAAGAATGTTTTACTAGGTCTGAAATGTGTTAATATGGATTTATGTGAAAGTTGTGTGTATGGAAAAAAAAAAAAAAAAAAAGAGTTAGTTTTCTTAAGGATGGGAAGAAAAAGAAAGATGAGAAATTGGAGTTTGTGCATATGGATGTATAGGGACCAACTCAAGTATCTTCTCTCAGTGGCTTTTGGTACTATGTCACTTTTATTGATGATGCAACAAGGAAGGTATGGATTTATTTCCTTAGGTAGAAATCTAATGTATTTGAAACTTTTAAGAAATGGAGAAGCTTGGTTGAGAATGAGACAAGTAAAAGGTTAAAATGTCTTAGATCTGATAATGGTGGTGAGTATTGTAGCAAAGAGTTTGAAGATTATTGTTCCTCTAATGGTATTCGTAGGCAGAAAATGGTTCTAATGACTCCACAGAAAAAGGAGTGGTTGAGCACAGACTATGATATTACATGTTGGGTTTCCTTTAAACATGTGGGTAGAGGCTATAAACACTATTATTTCTTTAATCAATAGAAGTCCTTCTAATCCTTTGGGTTGTGGTATTCAGGAAGCATGGATAGGTAAGAAGGTGAGTTATTTTTTTTTCAATACCTTCAGTTGTGAAGAATTTGCATATGTAGATTTTGAAAATAGAACCAAGCTTGATGCAAAATCAAAGAAATATATATATTTTGGATATGGCATTGATGAATTTAGTTATAGGCTTTGGGATTTTAAAAATAAAAAAATTGTGAGAAACAAGGATGTCATATTCAATGAGAAAGTATTGTACAAAGATCAATTGCACCAACATGAGAAGAAAGAAAATGATTATGTAGAGTTGGATGATACACCAAACAATGATGTTCCAGTGGTTCCTCATACTCCACAAAAACAGCAACAACAAATACCACAAACTCCAATGAATTTTAGATGATCTTCAAGGATAAGTAGACCTCCATAAATATTTTCTACCTCTTTGTATTCTATTTTATTAACTAATGTTGGTGAACCAAAATGTTATGATGAAGCTATGTAGGTGGATACCAAGGTTCAGTGGGAGCATGGAATGGAAGAAAAAATGGACTCCTTGCTAAAAAATTAGACTTGGGAATTATGCAAGTTGCCTACAGGTAAAAAGGCTTTACCAAACAAATGGGTTTATAGGTTGAAAGAGGAGTATGGAGGTAAGAAAATATTTAAAGCCAGATTAGTTGTAAAGGGATTTGCATAGAAAAAGGGTATTTATTTTGATGAAATTTTTTCTCTTGTTGTTAAAATGACTTCTATTCATACTATTTTAAGTATTGTGGCTACTAAAGATTCATATTTAGAACAAATTGATGTTAAAATATCATCTTTCTCCATGGTGATTTAGAAGATGAAATATATATGGAGCAGCCACAAAGATTTGAGGTCAAAGGCAAGGAGAAAATTGTGTGCAGATTGAAGAAAAGTTTGTATGGCTTGAAGCAAGCAGCTCGGAAATGGTATATTAAATTTGATAGTTTTATGGCTAAGCAAGGCTACAGTCGGTGTAATTCAGACCATTGTGTTTATTTTAAGAGGTTAGATGATGATAGCTACATTATCTTATGTTTATATGTTGATGATATGCTTGTAGCAGGATCTAACATGGCTCACATAAGGGAGTTAAAACAATAGTTAGCAAATTCATTTGCTATGAAGGATTTGGGGGTAGAAAATAAAATCCTTGGTATGAAGATTACAAGAGATAGGAAAAACAGAAAATTGTTTTCATCTCAAGCTAATTATGTTGAAAAGGTGTTGCAAATATTTCATATGGAGAATGCAAAAGCTATTAGCACACCTTTTCCCACTCATGTTAAATTGAATAAGGATATATATCCAAAGACACAAGAGGAGGAAGAGAAAATGTCCAAGGTACCATATGCTTCAGCTGTAGGTGGTTTAATGTATGCCATGGTATGCAAGAGACCAAATATTGCACTCGTTATAGGAGTTGTTAGCAGGTCTATGAGTCATCTTGGAGTTGAGCATTGGAATGCAGTAAAATAGATTCTCAAGTATTTGAGAGTTACACCTAATAAATGTTTATGTTTTGGGGGCTCTAATACTAATTTAAAAGGCTATGTTGACTTAGATTTAGTAGGGGATATTGATACTAGGTGGAGTACCACATGTTATGTATTTACAGTTGGTGGGATAGCAGTGAGTTGGATTTCTCAGTTGCAAAAGGTGGTTTCTTTATAAACCACAAAGGCAGAGTATGATATTGCAATAGAGGTGTCAAAGGAGATGATATGGTTGCAAATTTTTATGGAAGAGTTGGGAAAACAACAAGCTAAAAATTACTTGTTTACATATAGCCAGAGTGCTATACATATTGCAAATAATTATGCCTTGCACTCTAAAACCAAACACATATAGTTGAGATCTCATTTTATTTAGTCAATGTTGGAGAATGGATAGGTCACATTGGAAATGATACATACAGATGTCAATCCAGTAGATATGTTTACGAAGGTGGTGACAAGGGAGAAGTTGAGCTCATCTTCAACTTCAGTTGGCCTTCAAGGTTGAATTCAAGTATAACAGAGCAGCAGGGTCCAAGGTGTTTATTTCTAATGGTAGCTGTAAGTGTAGCGGTGTCATCCAGGATTAGTCTCCAAGTGAGAGATTGTGTTGGTGTGGAGCCTAATCAGTCTCGAAGTGGGAGATTGTTGGTATGTGGCAACTGATCATGCTATATTGTACACCCAACATGTATCATCACTGGGGTTTGAGGGCGGCAACCCCCGAAAAGCGGGGGTTCAGGGGCGGAACCCTTGAGAAAAAAAATTGTCATTTTTTGTGTGTCATCACTAAAAAAGAAAAAAAACTAACTTTGTAAAACCATAATTCTGGAAGCTTCTAAAAAGCTTGTTGTAAGGGGTTGGGATGGGGGTTACAGTATGTAGAAAAAAGATGATTATTCGTGAGATTGTAATAAGGTTTTTAATGGAAAATAAAATCATTGGATGGTTGCGGTTTTGGGGATGTAGCCCGCATTGGGTGAACCACGTTAAATTCTCTGTGTTAATTTTTCTGTGTGTTTTATTGATCAAATATGAATTTAATTGTTAGATATCTACATTCTAACACTAACATCTATGTTCTAACAGGGGAGATGACTGTGACACTGGAGAACATATGGCAGATACTAAGGTTTCCTATAGCAGGTCACTTGGTGAGTGCAACAACATTAGAGGGGTTGGAGCTGGATCATACTGTGTGGTGTTGTTTGGCCAAGATGACCTTCCTATACAAAGTTAGAGGTTGGATGTGGACCATTCCTAGTATTGGGGGTGCCACCACTACCATTATACCATGCCGGATGATTATTGGATTGTTGGTACCAGATCAGAGTGGGCACTTCTATAGCTGAGTTATATGGAGGTGATACGACACATCATCAAAAGGAGAGAGGGGTAGTTCACATGGGGTACATGCATACTAGTGTAGATCTACAAAGACATGCACATTGTGTGCTACTGAGAGGTGCTCAATGTGACATAGGTGGCACTGCTGTAGATATGGGCCTGGGAGCACATTAGTGTCCCTAAGCCAAGAGTGCTAAGAGTAGGATTGGAGGATGAGATAACACCAGTAACTTATTGGTATGGTTTAGAGAATGGTTGGGTGTGGCAATATGAGGGCTTCAGGAATATAGATAGATAGAGGAGGACATTGGATAACCTTGAGGAGGAGGATATAGTGTCGAGGTTGTATATAACACTAACAATTTTCTGGATGGAGGAGGGATGAGGAAAGACACCAAGGCTACTTCTATACCAAATGCTACATAGTTGGGAAGGATCCACGCATAGTGGAGGTGCATAGGGTAGACAGAGTGACCAGACAATTCAGGATTACACAGGACATTTCACGCGGACCTGAGAGGTTTTGATGGATCTCATGAGAGCGGCCATGGGGAGAGCCAATTTTGTTGAGGTTTGCAAGAGAGCATTGGGATACATTGCATCTGGTACCCTACCTAGGTAGGACCAGGGGGAGGTAGAGCTAGCAGTTACAGTTCAATACGTTGTGTGGCATACCCATCACCAACCGCCATGGATTACTCCAGAGGAGCTAATTATGGAGGCATTAGGGTTTAGGCCAGAGGATGAGCTATGATTGGGAGGCCAGAGGAGAGGGAGGAGGAGGGTACAACAGAGGAGAGGGAAAGAGGTAGTAGGAGAGAGGATAGGGGGATGATAGAGTAGTAGGGTAGTAGGAGAGAGGACAGGGAGAGGTCAGAGCCACTGGGTAGGGAGAGTGTGGGGAGGAGGAGACAGTAGAGGAGAGTCTAGGTGGAGATCGGGGTAGAGCAAGAGAGAGATGAGGTAGATGTGGAGATGATGGAGGAGAGAGATGAGGCAAGGGTGGAGGCTGGGGATACAGGTCAACAAGATAGATAACAAGGTGAGGATGGGGCCGTAAGGCAGCAAGAGAGGGTGAGGAGGAGGAGACAACGAAGGAGAGCTCAGGTGGAGATCGGGATAGAGGAGCATAAATATAAGGTGGGGGTGGAGATGATGGATGAGAGAGATGAAGTAGGGATGGATGGGATGCATGGGAGAGAGGAGGCTGAGGTGGAGGTGATGGGATATTCCCATGTTGGCCATGGTACCACTGATAGTAGAGGATTCAACTATACTGTTGAGAGGGGTCGTGGTGAGATTACAAATTGTTGAGCAAACACTAAGAGATACATAGGCTGTGAGATACAAGCTAGAGGCAGAGGTGAGCACACTATGAGCAGAGGTGGCTAGGGTACAAGTAGAGGGCAAGAGGGATTTTGATAGCCTAGCAAAGTGGCAACATGATGCATGGATGAGATACAGGCAGAGAGGGATGTGCTACATGTTGAGGCAAGCCATCTATGAGAAGAAGTGATTCAGGTTGAGGGACAGGTATCTAGAAAGCATTAGGAGGTGGTGGCTACAAGATGGGAGCGAGATAGGCTAGATGTAGTGGTGACCATATTGCAAATGAGGGGACAGTGAGAGCTTGGAGGAGTGACAGAGCAAGTATCAGTAGAGACCATGGTGGAGGCAGAGAGGGACATGGATGATCTGAGGAGGTAGGTGGAGGGATATTGAGAGAGAGAATGAGCTAAGACAGGAATGAGATGAGCTCCATAATAGAGTCAAGGTAGCAGAGAAGATAGTGGGAGATATGGGGTTGATGCAGAAGAGGGAGGATGCTATGAGGATCTAGGTGTAGACCTTGAAGGTGGGATTAGTTGGAGGAATAAAAAGTTAAATAAAAGGCGTTTTGGAGGAAGGGGTTAAAAAGGTAATTTGAAAAATTACCTTGGTCATTTTCACTGTAGTAGTTGAGAGAAAGACAGGAGAGGAGTTAAAACCGACGAGGAGACAGGATGCCGACAGACAATGACACTACGATCGTGCACCGGGTGGACGGGGTACGGGCATTATACAGCGGGGGCGCGGCACGGGCGGACAGCAGGTGAGTGGCAAAAGAAACCCATATATTTAATTTACGCAAGTTTTTACATAAAAATTTAAAATTTGAAAACATGGGTTTGGTCGGGGAGGAAATTTAGAAAAAGGGTTTATACTAATTTTGTAAAAAAAAAGAAAACTTATTAGAAAACGGGGGGGCGAAAAACTCAGTCGGGGCATAGCCGCCCCAACACCGCCGCCGCGGCCTGGGTTGGAGCCGCCCCGGTCCTGCCGCTCAGCACAGGGCGGGCCCCACTACGCGTACCCATAATATAGCAGCTAGAGAGAGACTCCTCCACACAGAGGGGGAGTGCCAGACTCACCCCAGAGATAGACATGGGCAGCTCATAGTAGAGAGGGGAGAGGACAGGTGATAGGATACCAGTTTTTGATAGGTGCATGATGGATGTATAGTACAGAGCAAAGAGATCAGAGTTGATCTAGAGCCTTGTATTTGTACTTTATTTGATGATATATGTGATGGATATGTATTTTGGTTATATGATGGACATTATTATGGACTATGTGATGGAAATTGTATTTTATTTTTATATATGATATGTAATAGCCCTTATTGACACTATGTGATGTTCATGTGATGGATGATTTTATTTATGTATATGTATGTGTTTATGATTTTATGATGGATGATCATGATAATGTGTATATGTTTATGCTTATGATGATATATGGTTATGCTTATATGGATGAGATGGATGATATGTATGACAACTAACATGTATAATGCAAGATGTGATGATTGATTTATGACTTTTCATGCTATGATATGGTTCTAACTTATGATGCAAGTGGCGATGTATGAAATGAATAATTAATGCAATGAATCTAAGATATTTAGAATAATCAAATATAAATAATCTAAACAACAATTCAAGTTAAATATGAGACAATAATGCACATGGAATCATAGGAAATGAACCTATAATGTGAAATGAAATGCAATTAAATTCCTTACAAACACTAATGGATAAATGAAATGCAACATGGATGGTAGATGGATTTTATTTGCAATCATGCTTGCTTTAGCTTATGCAAAATAAAGGTGTGTGATACATGAGTGTGATGGTCTAACATGAAATGCAATGCAACATGAACATAAGTGCCAATAAGGACTTGCATAGTAATGAAGGTAGATGGCAAGCGTATTGTTGGTTTAATGGAAAGTACTTTACCTACAATCATTATAAAATGAAGGGAAGATGGGTGTGAAAGTGCACCTGTCAAGAACCGTAGGTATCCTGAGAAGAACAAAAGATGGGGGGGATGAATGTTTGCACAAATAGAATCATAGGTCATAGGGCAGGTATGAATGCAATGCAATTAAATTGATCATGGAATGAAATCCTAATGTAATTCTCCATTTTTGGAGCACTAATTTTTGCTATAGCATAAGACACCAGGTACCATGGTATGTAAACCAAGGCAAATTAGTGTCTAATGCATAAAAAAAAATACAACAGACAAGAAAGCTATCACAACACCCCAAAGTCACGAAGACCTTGGTTAGACCAAGCATTGGAGATAACCACAAACACAAAAGGATGCCCCAGCATAACACAAGACCTCGGGGATCTTGGTGGATAGTATGTGGGACAACTAGGAAGACAACAACAAAGAAAGAAGATCAAGATATGCCCCTATGTTAACCGATCAAAACACACCATAATATGACAGATCATGGCAGCCTTAATGAGTTGTGATAGGAAGCTCAAATGATAAATAACAACCAAAAGTATCAAAAGTTCACAATCAATTTTAAAACATCCTTTTCCATAGGATCAAGAGGATGGATGGGGTTGATGAGGTCTGTTCGGAAGGATGCATCTCGTTGAGACCGAAGATGGATTCTAAACTAAAAGATCAATTATGACGCAGGAAATTCCAAAACTAATCGAATCTGATGATACGAGTGGATCTCATTTGTGAAGAACCAACTAGATAAGGACATACTTGATGACACAAAACAAGAAATAAGACACAAGATTGACACACCCTAATGACCTAGAGGCTCGGGGTCCAATCAAAGATTAGCCTTGCCTATGTGAAAGCGTAGAGCCCTCATAGTTCAAGAAAAGACCATGGATAAAAGCAAAAAAATGAAAAATGGAGACAATCGATGGAAAACAATGACTAGACTGACTAAAAACAAACCCCTATGGGTGGATCAAAAGATAAACCTTGCCTACATGAAAGCGCAAGGGCAATGTAGTTCAAAAAATACAAAAGATGGACCAGGGCTAAAAGCAAAAAGGGAAAAATGGAGATCACAATGGATGACCAAAGTAGGATGGACAAAATGCCTCAGGGGTAGATCAAATGATCAGCCTTGCCTATGGGAAAGCACAGGGGCAACATAGTTTGACAAAGACCAAAAAGGCCGATGTGACCAAATGAGATCTAAATGAAGACTAGTACAATGGAGGAAACTAGATGGACACGAAGGACTGACACGATGACAAAATCGACGAAACGAGCTCAAATTAGGATAAAAGCTCAGGATAATAGATAGCAGATGAGGTTCATCCAATGCTCAACCAAAATATACCAAGCGACCAGATGATGGATGTGGATGGAAGGAGAGGCTTGAGGAGATGATAGGATATGAGATCAGGATGGATGGAAGCATTAAGTAACTAGGACGCAAGGTAGATAATGATTAATCCCTTTACAAATGGTGCATGTGACCAGGTTTTCACCAAACGCACTTATCCAAGGTGCCACCAAGGGTGGTTTTCACCATAGGATGAATTATTTTGCTTTACTATTATTAGATATTTTATGATTTTTGATTGTTTGTATTTTTGATAATTTTTTACTTTTTTTATATTTTTTGATTTTTGCAAGATAGGATACCCCAACTAATTTAAGTGTAGAACCTTTTTAGGTGCATGGTGTTAATGGGCTCCTCTAGGGGCTCTCCTTTAGGTGTAGCAATTCTATTGGCCTCTGATCCATATTTTGGGTTGATGACATAAGGACCAAGCCAATCTACTTCAAATTTTCCCTTCTTTTCTTGGTCTTGTTGAGTGTGCCAATTCTCCTTGAGGGCTAAATCACCAATGTTGAACTGATGGGGAAGGACCTTCTTGTTGTAGCTTCTTTCCAAATGATTCTGATAGGCTTGAAGGTAGTCATATGCTCTGATCCATCTTTCATCTAGGAGTTCTAGCTGGCTGAGTCTTGCAACTCGGGCATCTTCATCACTAATAAGATTCTTCAACAAGATTCTCAATGAGAGAATTTCTACCTCACTTGGCAAGATGGCTTCTGCACCATAGACGAGAGAATATAGAGTGGCACCAGTAGGGATGCGGAAGGAAGTGTGGTATGCCCAAAGGGTGGGATGGATGTGAAGGTGCCAATATCGACTAGTACTATTGACCACCTTTTTAAGGATTCTGGTGAAGGTTTTGTTGGTGGCTTCTACCTGACCATTACCCTAGGGGTAATAAGGCATAGACAAATGATGTTGGATGTGGAATGTGTTGCAAAGGTGTTTCATGGATTGGTTCTTGAAAGGCTTTCCATTGTCAGAAATGATGGTGGATGCTATTCCATAATTGCAGAGAATATGGAAGAGGATAAATTTGGAAATTTGAGTACATGTGATTTGTGAGAGTGGCATCACTTCTACACACTTGCTGAAGTACTCAGTTGTGGTAATGATGAAAGTATGACCATTGGAGGATGGGGGATATATCTTGTCGATTAGGTTGAACCCCACTGAGAGAAGAGCCATGGTGCTACAGGAGGCTGCAGATCCTATGTTGGAGCATGTATTAGATTGGCATACTATTGACAAGGGAAGCACTTCTTGATGAACTTACAAGAATCATGTTCTAATGTAGGCCAGTAATATCCTGCTCAGAGAATTTACTTAGCCAAGGCCATGCCATTTGAGTGGTCCCCACATACACCACTATGTACTTTTGTTAACACAGTGTGAGCTTTAGTCTCATTTAGACACTAGAGGAGGGTTCCATCATACCCACATTGATAAAGCGTATCACCTACCATGGTGTAACAAGATGTACATTGGATGAAAGACTTATGTTGGTTGTGTGTCAAATTAGGAGGTAGGATGTTGTCATGAAGGTAGGTGTAGATATCATGGTACCAAGGGGACGTGGGACCTACAATGTCACACACCATCTCACTTTCTGGAATATCATCTGTCAGGATTAAGAGTTGTTAAACAAGGAACTCACACTTTGTTTTGTCTTTGGGCATGTCAATTAAGGAACCAATGGTAGTCATGGCATCTGTTGCTTTTTTTTGGACTCTTGGAATCTGATCAAACTGGATGGAAGTGAAATATTTCTTAAAGTCATCTACCATGCGTTTATAGGGTAGTAGCTTATCGTCTTTTGTGAGAAACTCATAGTTGACATGTTTGATGATTAATTGAGAATCATTGAAAACTCTGAGGTGAGTGATCATGTGCCATTGAATTGCAATTCTAAGGCTAGTAAGAAGAGATTCATATTTAGCTATATTGTTTGTGCATGGAAAGGCCAATCTGAATGACTTTGGTATGTAATCTCCTTGGGGAGTGACGAGCAAGATTCCTGCCCCCGATCCATTGTGTGTGTACAACCCATCAAAGCATAGTGTCCATGTGGCCGCTTATGTTACTATGAAGACTCCATCAGGGAATTTTGTTGTCAGAGGATAGGCATCTATGAGGGGTGCATCTACTAGTTGATTAGCTATCACTTTTCCTTTAATAGCATTTTGATCCACATATTCTATATCAAATTCACTTAACAACATGACCCACTTAGCCATGTGACCAGTTAGAATTGTCCTAGATAATAGGTATTTGAGTGGATCAACTTTGGAGATGAGCTTTACTGGATGAATAAGCATGTAATGTCAGAGTTTATATGAACTAAAAACCATGGCTAGGAAACCTTTTTCCATTGGGGAATAGTTAAGCTCATAACCCATGAGGGTCCGACTAATGTAGTAGATTGCTCTTTTCTTTGATGACTCATCGTGTTGTGCCAACAATGCCCCTAGTTCCATTGACGTAGCAAAAATGTACAACAAGAGTGGCTTACCAGGAATTGGCGGCATAAGGATTGGTGGGTGATCCAAATACTCCTTGATTTTGTCAAAGTTGAGCTGACACTGTTGAGTCCACTTGAAAGTGGTATCCTTCTTCAGGAGATGAGTGAATGACTAACACTTGTTGGCTAATTGAGTAATGAATCATCGGATGGACTATAGCTTACCCTAAAGGATTCTTAACTGTTTGAGGTTACGTGGTGGAGCCCTATCTATGATTTCCTTAACTTTCGTTGAATCAACTTCTATACCTCTCCAAGAGATAATGAAACCCAATAGTTTTCCTGATGTGACCCCAAAGACACATTTCTTAGGATTTAGCCTGAACTTATACTACTCTAGAAACTCAAAGATCTTCTTGAGTACCACAGGATGTTCTTCCCTTGTTCTTGATTTCCCTAATAAATCATCAACATAATCTTCCATGATGATGTGGATGAGGTCATGGAAGATTACAGTCATAGCTCACTAGTAGGTTTCCCCTACATTTTTAAGACTGAAAGGCATGACATTATAGCAGAACGTGCCCCATGGTGTAGTGAAGGTTGTCTTATGTTGGTCTTCAGGCACAATTCTAATTTGATTTTATCCAGAGAAGCCATCCATGAGGGAAAGTATCGCGTGCCCTGCAATGAAGTCAACCAACATGTCAATGTTCGACAAAGGAAAATCATCTTTGGGACAAGCCTTGTTGAGGTCACAGAAGTCTATGCAAACACTGATAGCACCGTTTGGTTTGGCTATTGGCACTATGTTTGAGATCCATTCCAAATAGTCAATGGGCCTTATAAATTTGGCATCCAATAGCTTCTCCAATTATTTCTTAACTAGTAGAGCTACTTGGGGGTGCATTTTTTGAAGCCTTTGTTTGACCGGTTTGGCATAAAGACGCACATCCAAGTAATGTACTACTAAAGCAGGATCAAAGCCTAGCATGTCTGAATATGACCATGCAAAGTTGACGATGCCTTCTTTGAGAAGCTTGGTGATGGTAGAATATTCTTCCTCTGATAGTGCTTTGGCTACATAAGTGATTTTGGGATCCTCTTCAATTCCCAAATTTATTTCTTGTGTTTCCTCTATTAGGATGGACAATTGTTCAGGTAATTGATTTCCTAAAAGGGGAAGATGAACATCCCCATATTCTAGCACCTCATTGAGGTTTTCACTATCAGATACACCCTTTTTTTTAACTTTTTCTAGGTCAAGAAGTGTCTTGAGGAGGTTTTCGCTAGGTGACCCTTTTTATTTTGCTTCTTTTTACTTTTGCAATTAGGGTGTTCATCTTCCCCCAATCCCATAAGATTTATGTACTAATCCATTGAAGGAAAGGTATCAATAGGTGCACTACCATGTAGGTCCCAGTCTATGAGTTCAGGATGTTGAAGGGATAGGCTATGGTGTAGATGTATAAGCAGTCAAACATGGAAGAGAGATCAGTGTGATCTACATCATCATATGCGTGTATGATGGATTCCTCCTTGGGTATGTCTTCAAAGAGAATGTTACTCTCACTGACATTATTAGAGGCACAAGATGCTGCTATAGGTCCCTTTTGCTTTGTGTCATGACCCAAGCCCGAATATCTTGGTCTTATTGTAGCCTCAATATGGTGTTTCCTTCCTTGCTCTTCAGCACTAAGGCCTCCTCCCTGATAATTGTACTTCTCTACAAATTTAGAGAGCCAAGGATAGTTCTCCTAGAAATATTCTTTCAAAGGAGGAGAGGGATCAGGTTCTTCACAGTAAACCCATTGGCTTATGTCATCTTCTGGTGCACCCTGTCGAAGGTGCAGGGGAGCGGAAAGCGTTGGTTCCCATGTTCTTAGAGCTCAAGGTGATAGTCTTATCTGCTTCCTTCGATGTACTCTCAAAAGGTTGGCCATATGTGTGTGGTGAGGGTGGCATGGTTGCCACGTTTAGAGTTGTATGCATTTCATATTCACCACACCCTTTGTCAATGATATGGACTTTGGTGAGGGTGGAATCAAATGTGGATGATGGAGCGGACGAAGTGGTGGCTGATGCATTGGTTGATGAACAGGAGGATGATGTATGTGGTGGTCCCATTTCCACTCTAGGACAATAGTGGGAATGAGGAAAAGAAGCTTCTAATGCATGGCAATATTTGAACGGTTGAGGATCCGCGTGAATGGTAACTTTTACTCCATTGAATGGGAATTTCAGACATTGATGGTATGTGTGTAGTGCCTCTCGTGATACTATTTTCTTATGATATTGTGTGGATACTGTTATGTTTGATACATACTTGTGATTATGTTGGTGATTGTTTCATCAGTTTGACTTATGAGTTTTGTTGGATGATCATGATACTATTATATGATGTTGATAATATGATGATGCAAGGTGTCTATCTTTATCTGATTATGCTATATTGTGTGGTTACGTAAATTGTTTAATTCTCACTTCATGATATGTATGGTGATGTACTATTTTTTGAGGTTCGGGTGAGAGGGACGGTGTTACATCGCTCATCTGTGAGTGCCCTACCACACTGCAATTCGCTCTCATAATGTGTTTGGCATTCAATTTATATGTTGTTTTGACACTTAGTTTTATGCATGGCTGCAGGTACCGTGCACCAACTCCACCTGCACCGTCAGGATTGAGCGTGCCCAAGATACCCAATGGATATGACGTGTTTTAAGGATTTGACAAGAAAGTGTCCCCCATCTATGTTTGTCGTCTCGTCAATGTTGATGATTTCATCTGTCAGTATTCCATCCTGTTATGGTATGGTACTGTTTCATGTCATTCATTTCAAGTTGCAAATTTTGATGTGTTTATAATTTTATTTGGATGTGATATCACCATTTAGTGATGGTTATTAGTTTAATTAAGCATCAAGCTTAATTGGTAAAGTGATTTGCAAAATTTTCCAAGGATTTGATTAAATATTAGATTAATTTGAAAATTTTAAATGATGTTTGTAAAATTAAAAGAATATTATTTGAGTTGTTGGTATTTAATTTGATTAATTATAAATAAAATAATATTTTAATTTCAGCTATGTAAATTTCTAATTAGTTATTAAATAATATTGTTTAGTTAAATAATATTATTTATTTAATTAATCATATTAATTATTTAATTATTGTTAAGAAATTTATTAAAAAATATAAATATATTTTTTTATTAAATTATCGGGAAGTTATGATTGATTTACGTTACCCGATAAAATGTCAACTGGGATAGGTTCAAAGTGATTATTTGAATTTGATTCAAAGTAATAATGAATCCTAAGTGGGTTAAAATATTATATCATGAATGAATTGTTTAGGAATGTGGGGGTAGATTTCTAAAATGCAGAATTTACCTCCAAATGTTAAGCAGGGTAAATGAAATGTGTCAGGTGTAAAATGGAAAATTGAAATCTTGTCACTTGTTTTCCCTTGCTTTATCGAGAAACTATGAGATTTTTTCCTTATTTTTATTTGGGCGATTTGGGTGAAACAGGGACGGGGGAATTGGGAGGAAAAAGGAAACAAAAAGAAGAGCAGGAATTCACTCTGGGGTAAAAAGAAATTAGAGAGAAGAGAAATTGTTCCTAACTGCCACCTCAAATCTAGGTTAGTGTATCTTTTTTAGTTTCTAATCATTTAATTTCCAAATTTTAAACTTTGGTTAATAAAAGAATTGTTCACATGAAATCGTTCTAGCTTTTGCCTATGCATGGAATTAATTTTTTTACCTCGACTTAGGGGGGATTTGATATTATTTAGTTAATTAAATAACTATATATTCTACATTAAATCTTTATTAAAAGGATGTTCTCAATTTGTGGATTATTAAACAAGGGAAATGTTCTTGAGAACGGTCTATTTAAGTTTGTCTCCTTAAAATACACTTGAACCTTTTCACTTTTATTGGTAAGTTTCTTTTTTATTTTTTTTTATCTTCGAGAATGAGAGTTTCTGCCAATATCCTTATAATAAGCATATGCAGATTTCTAACTACATAGACTTCTCTTAAAAAAATATATTTAATTTTTTTTTGGGATAATTTAATATACACCTCTAAGACTAATTATATATATGACCCTCTTTTAGATGTAAATATTTCTTAATAAATTTAGTTATATCTATGTATAATTACTAATTAATGGTGTGGTAAATTGTTGAAATAGATAAAGAATATGGTTTCTAAGCTTAATTAGATATACATTTGATTATTTAAATTTTATTAAAATTTCACAAGTAAAATTACTTGTATTTTCGTTTGAATAAGTGGGTATTTAAAAAGGATTCTTATAATTTATCACTTTAACGAGTCAGTGAAAGTAACCCATTTGCATAAAAGGGTAATTAGAAAATATGATAAAATAACTGCCTTGGTGATTTTAATTAATTTTACAGTGGGATACAAATAAGTTGTAGTTCTTTACAATTTGAAATCTAAAGTTCTTTAAATATTTTAATGATCTTATTTTGAGTTACATTTTAAATATTTTAATGATCTTATTTTAATTAAAATTGTCCATATTGGAATTAAATTAGAATTAGCTAGGGTGGAGTCAACAAATGTAAATAGTATATTTTTAATTAAACTTGTTTAGTTTAAAAGTAATTAAATGTATATATTACCTTTTTAATTAAATTTATTATTTTGAAGGAAAGAGGTATAGTTTATATTTTGAGATAATCAAGTGTATAAGTTAGGGATTTCAAATTAAGAAAAGATCCAATGGGTTGCATATCCTAGGGCTTATCCATTTTAAAAGATATTATGATCAAAATGCATTTAATTATAGTTCATCATTTGATAATTCTTTACATTATCTTTAGTAGGATTGGAATATGTTTACCTGTAAGAGAATGGACATTTATAGTTTAGCTTGAACATGTTAGATTGTTATTTATTTATTCTGGATACTTTTTGGTATTGATTCCTTATGCATGCTAGTGGTTCCATGTTAATCATGTAATCCTCTTGTTTATTTCGTTATTGAGGTAATCTTTATGTATAGACATGTTTTGGATGAGTCGGGAACCTGTAAATGCTTAAGTCACTTCCTTTGATAAGTTATGGGTGGAAGGTTGTTAGACTTGTAAAGGCATTGGGAAACCTGTTTGTGTTGAATTTTCCCATGATTAGGCCTTTGTGTTGACCTTTGTGTTTCCATTGGTCGTATCTTTATTTTGAGCTCGTGGGTGTACCTTGTTCCATGGTTTGCTTTGCCTTTTGGTTATGACTTTGAGTGAGATGGTTCATGCCTCACTTGTGCTTTTGTTTTGTGACTATTTTTTTTGGTACACCCCTTGTTGTTGTGAGTCTTATTTCGGGATTGTTTGGGAGGGTGGCTCTTCATGGGGTTCGGCGCACAAAGGGGTTGTTAGGGTAACCCATGGAAGAGTTTCCTAATCAAGTGATAATATAATTAATGAACTAGTGGGTTTGGGTAGTTAAAAATTAAACAAGATTAATTATGTGTCTCACCCATACTGTTAGTGCTTTCACGGGCTAAGGATGGGATGAGAAGACTTGGTCGGTAAGACCACTGCCTTGTCCCCACGAAAGGTAAGTGTTCCTGCATGAGTTACCCCATGGAGTGGTGCCTTGAGATAGGCAGCTTGGATAACCATAGATGGAGGCGATACCTTGTGATAGGTTGCTTGGATAATCCATGTAAGTCCATGCGATCACACTCTCCAACAATATATGTTTACTTTCCTTTGCTTGGTAGCCTTTGGAAGTCTTGTACTTTTTTCATATTGTTTTATGTTAGTTAGCCTTATCTGCTTGACCTTGTTTGGATGTGGATCCTTTCTTGTCATCTCCTAGCACGGGGGATGGACCTTTGGGTCCACAGGGTCAGGTGGAACGTGCTATGCACCCATTGGGTTCCTAGGATGTGTTCATGATGCAAAAGTAGATGTAGAGTTCTGGAGCTTCACCTGGTTGAATACTTTTCCTCAGTTTTGTGGTACCATGTTCAGTTATGCAACATTCTTGCAATTGAGTAACTTATCCTCTTGCGTCAGGATGCATATGTACTCTTGAAGAAATGTAATGTACTCCTAAAGAAATGTAATGTACTATTATATCCATGATGTGATGTATCGGTTGAAATACACTCCACAATTGTAATATTGAATTATGAATTGAAATAAAATTAATGATGTATATCTTTGCATCTTTATTGCTCATGGATGATTATATGTTATCATTACGTAATCCTGATTATTTATTCGATTTCAATTGATAAAAGTTTATGATTCGTAATATGACCATTTTGTGTACCCCAAAGGATGTGTATGACTTTGTAAATGCACAAATGTTGTTCCTATAATGGATGTACATATTCATCGTATGCAATGTTTCACTTTTAAACAAAAATAAAATTGTGTGGTGTTTGTTGTCCTTTGGGGTTCACACGGCTAGGCGTTACAATGTGGATGGTATAGCTTGCATGGAGTGGATCCATGGATGACTGAGGAGGAGGTTGTACGGTAATTCCAAATCAAGGACATGACATGTGGTATATTGCATGACTAGGCCAACTTGGACTGGAAAACATATTGTTCCTTTAGAATCACGCTTCGCATTATCATACACCTTGATTGTGATGACTTGATTATTTAAATCAGCATGGGAGTATCCAACCTATTTTATGAATTTAAATGCACAAAGTTTTAGAGCATAACCATTATCTACCAAGACCCTTTTTACCTTATGAAAGTTTACAAGGACTTCTAGATGGAGGGGACGGTTATGATTGGAGTCAATGCAGGGCATGTTGTTTTGGCTGAAATCTAGTTGGTAGGTTGCTAAGAGGTTCCCTTCCAATGCTTGAAATCGGGTAAGGTCTATGTCATTAGGGACTTGGGTGTCTCGTAAGGCCTTATTTACGATTTTGTGGTGTGTGGGAGAAGACTTAAGTAAATCCAAAATGGATATTTGTGTCGAAGTCTTTCCCAAATGGTCAAGGATGTTGTACTGAGAATTTACAAGCTACGGTTGAGTGGATGTGTAGGCTCCAAGGACTATGTTGCGAGTTCGACAGGTGGTAATAGCACATTGAGGATCCCTTCCTTTTACGCATATCATAGATACACGTGGTTCCACTTGTTCAATATGCATGACAAGGCCCTGATAATTAAACGACACATTTTTGTAACTGATGTTGTTGGTCCTATTATTATGATCATTACTATTGCTAGGCCCTAGATTTGAGTTTGACATACTAGGACCTTGGTTATGTTCCAGGAAAGCATTCTAATATATCTGTAATTGAGCATTGGATGATGGTGTTGTGTTGGCATCCACATGTATGTCACCCCAATCTATAAGATCTTGAATGTACATTTTCAGACCTTGACACTTATTCAACGTATGCCCTTCAATTTTTTAGAACTCATAGTATTCATTTTCTTTAAACCAGTTCAGTTTAAGCTTGGATTTGTCAAGGGGTTTAGTCACAGGATATGTAATCGGGTAATTGGCTTGCAAGAGCCTATTAAACATGACACTTATGGGTTCTCCTAACAGAGTAAACTAATGTTTGTTTCCCCCTTCATTGTTTTGATTAGATTGTTGAGGTGGATGAGGTTCCCTTTGAGGCACTGATATAACATTTGGCATTAACTATTGAGGAGGATGATATTGTGCCTTCTACGAAGCATTAGCCACTTGTACATGTTTGGTTTTAGTTACACCATCATTGAAAACATTTTGTTTTTTGTTCCAATAACGAGGCTTATCCCCAAACAATTTCTCTCTATCAAAGTTAAAGATTTTGACTAGCCCTTTGGCAATGAGGGCTCTCTCAAGAATATGACCTTTCTCCATGATTTCAGCAAAGGTCGTGACACAGTGGAGTCTAAAGTTGTGGACCATGTCTGGATGGGAGTTTTCAATGAACAAGGTGACCATGTTCTTTTCCCTTAGTGGGGATTTCATGTAGCTATCTAGGGCTTGCCATCTTTGGAGATAGCTCACAAAGGTTTCTCCCTCACGTTGTTTTTCCCTCAAGAGATCTAGTGTATCAATATCCTTCTCCAAATTGAAGGAGAAGTGGGAGAAAAACTCTTCTGAAAGCTGAGCAAAGGACTTGATAGATCCTCTCCTAAGACCCATAAACCAATCAAGAGTTATTCCCTATAAACTCCTGGGGAACAATCTCATGAGGTAATTGTCATTATGCATGACTTCTTGACAGTGGGCATAGAACTCTTGAAGGTGAGCCTTGGGGTCTTTGTTTCCTTTATATTTATCAAATTTCAACATTTCAAAATGCTTCAGGAAAGGAAACAATGAAATAGAAGGATCAAATAGATAGGGACAAATGTCCTCAAACTTGAATGATTGTTTGTCGGTCCCTGCTTGTAAGTCCTTTAATGTAGCTTTGACTTCTTCTAGATCTTGATTGATAGGTGCTGCAGGAGTTAGATTGGATGGATTAGGTTGATTGTGTGGAGGATACTACTAATATGATGAGGATGGTGTTGAAGCAGTTGGATCATAAGCAGGTTGAGGTGTATATAGAGGTGTTTTTTGGTACTGATTGGCATAAGAGGATTATGGATTGATGTAAGGTGGATAGGAGGATCATGAATTTTGATGGTAAGAGGTAGAAGCTACTTGTTGGTATGGTGGTTGTTGTTGATAGTATGAGGTGAATGGAACACCCTGCTGGTATTGCGTAGTAGCTTGGTAGTATGATTATGTGGAATCCCTGGCAGCTATTATGGATAATAGGAGGTGGATTGAGCACCTTGTTGATAATGTGGCTATTGTTGGGCTTAGTATGGATTGGAATGGTAATTATATGCAATTTCAGGTTGTTGCGTGACGTATGGAGGTTGTTGTGGATTAGAATACTGTTGATATGAATTCATGTGTGGTTGTAGAGGATTAGTGTAAGGAGGCAGTTGAGTCTGTAGTGGATTCTGAGCGATCACATGGATGTTTGGATTAGGATTGGACACAGTAGCATAGACAGTGTATGTGCTGGATGGATGGTAAAGATATTGTGTGAGAGGGTTCTGTTGCATTTACACGAGAATGTGTGTATGATGGGGTGGTTGTTGTTGTTGTAGTAGTTGTTGATAAAGTGGGTAAGCTGGGACGTGATGGTGTTGTGGGACTATTGCAAAAACACCATGGGGTAGTTGTGGTGACTGCGATGCAATTTGCATGATTTGATGTGGGGGTTGTGTAGGAACAATAGTGTGTTGTTGAGGAATTGAAACATTTTGATATGGAATGGTGACGTTTTGCTACGGGATTATGATGTTTTGATGTGAAGGGTGTTGATGAGGAGGTTGAGATGAAATAGTAGCAACAACAATATGTTGAGTTGGTGCTTGTGAGGGGATAGCAGTGTGTTGTGGTGGTGTCTACATTACAATGGATTGATGAGGATTAATGGGAGGCTTTTGAAATGCGGGGATGTTACCTTGAGGTGGCTGTGATATATTACCAGCAGGTGTAGATCCTAGAGGTGGCATTAATGCAAGGATTGGAGTGCACCCAGCATTGACTGGAGGTTGACCAGGATGGTGAGGTGGGAGTGGTGGAGCAGACAAAATGTTATGCGGCATGCCATAGGCATAAGGATCATTAGGATAGGGTGTTGTAGAATTTGTGGATTGAAAGTGAGGATAACTGGAAACTGGGTGGATTATAGTATTTTTGAGCTTAGGATGGTACCAATTTTCTATGGGTGCACCTTCAGGTACATAAGGGTTTCTTGGAACATTTTACGAGCTCTACAAATCTTGTGATGCAAGAAGAGACTAGGTGGAAGTATACTATGACATATTGAAATCAGGTGGTGGTTTGACTAGTTTCATGATCAAAGTAGTGAGAATATTATCCCCACACTCATTAAGGAGGCAATTTTTCATCTGAACATTAGTAGGATTACTTAGGTATTCATTGACTATGACTTCGAGCTAATTGACCATGTTTTTGTCTCTAGGCAGTGAGGTGTTTTGGATGTCAACCTTAGACTATGACGATGCACTGTTATGGGGATCTTGAGGGATATTTGTGGCATTGTTGGGATCTTGTGTGATATTTGCTCCATTGTTGGGATCTTGTGGGATATTCAAATGGGAACCTTGGCCTTTTTGTTCTGCCATTTGCTTCTTAGCTTGTGACCGAGTCTGAACAGGCATGAAAGTGTTGAACTACTATGTGAACTAAGATGATGCTAGACTCTATGATGCAATGCCTAAATGATGATCGAAGGATTTATTTGATCGGATAATGGATTAGTTGATTGGATAATTTGATAAGGATGAGATTGGAATAGATTGATAGATTGGATGATTGGATAGGGATGATTTTGGATAGATTAGATAAGATTAATTGATGGAACAATTGATAAGATAGGATAATTGGATGAGATTGGATGATGAAAGGGATTCTAAACTAGGTTCAGATATCACCCTAGGTGACTTAAGGTGTTGATTGATCATATTAAAGATAGGTAGATGATTATGGCACCGAATCCAACTTGAGATGGAAGTGGATTGATTGGGTTGAATGATGATGATTGACTCAAGACGGATGATGATCCTAAGTAGATGTTGTAGGATGATGATCGATTATAGAAACCTAAGTCAATTTGGATAATAACTTCAAATGAAGTTCAAAGGATTTGGATTGAGAAAATGATGAGGGATATACAACCTAGAGATGCTTTATGATGTACCTATATGATTCAGATGATGAATGAACAATCTTCGAAGAATTCAGATGCAAATTGTGAGTGAACAAAAGATGCAAAATGGTTGGATAAAGATCATACTCGTGTAACCAAGGTGCAAGATCGCCCAACTAGGGGGAAAGGTTTCCCAATTGAAGGTCAAAGTCTCCCAACTAGAGGTAAGGTTTTCCCAACTGGAGGGGAAGGTTTTCCCAACTGGAGGTCAAGTTCACCAAACTGGAGGTCAGGTTCACCTAACTAGAGGTCGAGTTCACTCAACTAGATGCCAAGGTCGCTTATCTGGAGGTCAAGGTCTCCCAACTCAAGGTCAATGTCGCCTATCTACTGGTAAAGGTCACCTAAGTCAACTTTCAGACTTGTCTAAATCAGGAAAGAGCTCAAATGAACTATTGAAATAGACAAACAAACTATTAGAATGAGCAAATGAATGCTTGGACTAGGGAAACAGATACTTAGAATGGGAAAATGGATGCTCAGAATGGGAAAATGGGTGCTTGGAATAGGAAAACAGGCACTCATAACAGGAAAATGAATACTCGGTCAAGGAAATGAATGGTCAAAACAAGAAAATAGATGCTCAAAATGGGGAAACAGATACTCGAAATAGGCAAATGGGTGCTCATAATGATTGAACGGAAGGCGAAACTAACTGTTCAGGGTATAAAATCACCCAACTTGGGGCAGGGTCACCCAACTTTGGGCAAGGTTACCCAACTTAGGGAAGGGTCGCCCCACTTGGGGCAGGGTCACCCAACTTAAGGTTAGTTTTACCCCTATTGAGGGAAAGGTCACTTGTTCAGTGAAAGGTAGACAATTCTAACAAAAATAGGTTGAGAAATGATTGAGATAGAAGGTAGGGTCACCCCTATTTAGGGTAGGTTCACCCCTATTTAGGGTAGGTTCACCCCTATTTAGGGCAGGGTTGCCTCTGTCCACAAACTTGAACTTGACTTAGGTGAAAACAGTTATGGAAAAGGACCAAAAACATAGCAAATAGTAAGCAAAAGGTAAGGCTAACTTGACTGAACAAAAATTCATTGGTTTCACACAAAAAAGATAGTTCAAATAACATAATCCTAAGATTAGTGAAAAAGGTATGGCCAACATGGTCATCTAACTAGGCTAAACAAGGAAACTAGGGAGTCCTCAATATATGCACGGTACGTGAGGCACAACCGTGAACACTAACCTAACTACAAGCATGAGTCGGTAACCCTAGCAACATACTAAAGGCTCAAACCAACTCTTCATGTCTTATCTAGGTATCACCTTAGCTTCAACGCTCTACCAGACACAACATGACTGGATTGGGGTACAGCTTTGGCTCTCCCACTTTATATACCCTGCTAGTACACATGGTTGGGATCATCCCTTGGGGTGGTGAAATCCCCAAGCAAGTCCCGCTAAAAAAAGAACAAAAACTATTTTTCAGCTACTCTCCAGGGTCACATGAAGTGCTGGGGGAAAGCTTTGACAATGTAGTGCACCTTGGGCAACACAAAGGACAAAGTAAGCTATGATTTCTCATCACCCAAGATCGCCAAATGGTGCAAGTGGATTGGATACATCAATAGCTTACTTCAAATACAAGACATAATATATTTGACTCCCCTTACTTAAAACTATGTGCCTAAGTAGTATGAAAAATGAAATACAAACTATCTAACTAATAACTTTGCACGTTCGTCCTACAAAAAATATGTTAGAAGTTTTACCCTTTGATATTCGACAAGCGTGAAACAAGTTGCAAAAATGTTAGAAAAAACTAGCACAATCACCAACAGGACGAGTTAGGGGGTCAGTATTAATCAAAACAACAGAAAATGGGCTCTAGAAATGAATTTTAAACCACTATTTTACCTCACAGATGGCTTTTTTTAGGTCAAGTTCGCCCCTGTTAGGGTAGGTTCACCCCTGTTCAGGACAAGGTCACCTCTATGCAGAAAACAAGGAGTAAATTTTGTTGTTGTGTGACTCTGCAAGGCAGGGTCACCTCTGTTCAGGTCGGGGTTGCCTGTCTTAGGGCAAGTTTTCATATCCGAGGGTAAGTTTTCCCCTGTTCAGGGTAGGGTCACCTCTTTGTAACCTAAACCTACAAGATATCCAACAATAGAAAATGTAAAAGAAAAAACACCCATTTGTGGTTCCCACCGGGCGTGCCAACAATGTGTGCAATGCTATTTACCTATTCTAAATGATGTAAAAATAGAAAAATGCAAAAGAAATCAAATAACACTTCAACACCTCAAGATTGGGATATGTTAAACTCAAACAAAATAAAGATGAAAAATATATTTATACCTTGTATGAGTTGCTCCTTGGTTGACCCTTTGATAGTTGATGATATTTGTGCTCCTTGATGGAAAAATGGACTAAAAATGGATGCAAAATGATGAAAATTTGATATGGAATGCAATGAAGGATGTGGGTAGTTGGATTGATGTATGAAAGTGTATGCAATATGAACTTCAAAAGAGCAACAATGGTGATAGTGAAGGAAAAATGCAAGTGTGAGAGCTTGAGCTTGAAAATGAGAATGCAAGTTATGAAAATGTGATGAATGAATGAGAGAAAATCTTTCATTTTAAGGGAATAATCTCTAGAGAATTGGATAGTAAAGATTTTTCCAACATGTGCCAGATGAAGGGCTATGGTGAGTTGAGGACTTACAAGCCCTCACATCTTGCCATGTGGAGGATGAGATGTCACAAGGACAAATGAGTTGGAAAGAGGACATGTGAGGTGGAGGTACTTGTAAGTACCTTGGGATTAGGGGAAGATCTCTTTAAAAGGGAAGTTTTTGTCCCCATATGAGGGTGATGGTGACAAGTGAGGAATTTTAGAAAGTCCTCTTTTATCACCATGGGGATGAGTGAAGTTGTTGGAGGAATAAATGTGAATTTTAAATTCACATGATTGGAAGGGATAAGTGGTTGGGATAATAAATATGAATTTTAAATTCATATGATGATAAGTACCTTGTGGATAAGACAAGGTTCTTATAAAGGAACCCCTTGTCTCATGTGACTGATGTGACAAGAGAGGGAATTTAGAATTTCCCAACAACTTGCATGGGGAATAGAAATGCATTGAATGAATAAATGTGAATTTTAAATTCACATGGGGAAGAGGTCAAAGCTCAAAAAGGAAAGCACTTATGAAAGGTTGATTTAGAGGACATGTCAAAGATGGAATGTAATTAGATTAAGGTTGCACAAATAGGTGATTAAGAAGATTAATGAGGGATTAGAGGCAAGTGGCCAAATATGGAGGATGTGGCATTAATCTTAATTAAAGGTGTGCACATCCTAATCATGCATTAATTAAACTAATCCAGATTAGAAGAGGGTTATGGAGGATGTGACAAGGAGAGAAAAAAAGAATTTAAAATTGATTTAAAGGTTAAATGACCAAATTAAATACTTTAGAAACATTAGTGAAATGGGAAATATTAATTAAATAAATCATTAATATCGATGAAATAGACAGATAAGGCAGACATATTTTCCCATATGGAAGTGGTCAAATTTGGATGTCTACAGTTTGAATGAAAGATTTATGAATCTTTTTTTTTTTAATGTAGCAAAACTCTTCAACCCTTCTTATTATCCATTAGATCGTCAAACTTGAGATAATATCTTAGAGTGTTGGCTTGATAAGATTCTCCAACCTTTGCAACATACTACTTCAAATAATGTAAATGAATTTGTATCCATATTTTATGTTACTAGTTGCAAAAGGTAGTTAAACTCTTTTGTTGATTCATTGCATTTGAATTGTGAGCGTTTCAAGATGAAAGATGCATCGAGAGTCTTTCATAACATAGAATATTGGCATAGAATCCATCCTCATATGATGAAGTTATGGCAAGTTGTGCTTACTATTTGTGTAAGTACTATTGATTGTGAAAGAGGATTTACAAAACAAAACATCATCAAAGATGTTAGAAAGTCAAAGTTGGGTTTGGATACATTGGATGCATTAATGAGAGTATCTTTAAATAGACCTCAAGAAAATGATGTAAATTGGAATAAAGTATATCAAATATGGAAGAATAAAAAGTCAAGAAGAGTTCTTGACCTTTGGTAACATTTTCTTTTGTTTATTTTCTATGTAATGCATTATTAATTTTTGCATCTCAATTTAAAAATAATAAAAGAAACTAGTTCATTTCTTTGAAGAAGTTATTTTTTGTGTTTGAATAATATCAAATTATTATATTTTTTTATTGTTTATTAGTATTTTTAAGAATTATGATTCCTATAAAAAAAATTTAATTAATTTATATGATACATAATAATAAATTTTAAAAAATAACCAAATTACTTGCATTACATTAAAAATAGAAATTTATAACTTTTTTCATATTTAATATGTATGGTTAATAAAATCAATAAAAATATTTTATATAAAAAAAATTATAAATTAAATATTTTTTTGAAAATTAATATTTTTTCATAAAATGTCAAATGACAGGCATTTAAATAA
>VDFB02361278.1:0-17500 GCA_007258455.2 Sequoia sempervirens | reverse complement strand
TCACCAATGAAATTAACATGAGAGAAATCATGAAATATATATAAATAAATAACAATAATTTGATGTGTTTATGAAAAAAGAATCCTTATATGGTGACATTGATTATTGTTATTTTTATTTAAATGTTTGGAATGGATAGTATGTTGGGTAGAGTATTGATGGAATAATCTATAATAAAAAATATATTGATAAATATGTCAAGATGAGACATTAAAAAATGTTTTAAGGTAATATTGTTTAATGATTATATGATTTGATTTTTTAAGTAGTAAAATAATTAGGATTTGAATTAGGAACTTGATGTTCTCATGAAGAAGTGCTTATTAATTCACTTATCACTTCATTCAAGTATAAAATTGGTAAATAGTTAACTCCTTTTTCTAAATATCTTTGACCATTAAATCATGTGGTCACTAAGAAAATTCAAGACAAATATGATTAATAAAAAATTGGACTAGATAGAATCATTTTCATCCCAAATGAACATATGTAGTATGAATTATGCACAAATAATGATGAATTACTCATAAAAACTACCAATGAGAATGTGTACCTCTCATCCACATTATTAAAAACACACTTTTAAAAAAATCAAATAAATTACACATTCTTATCTTGTACATATTTTTTATTTTTATTTTAAAATAATACTTATCATTTTTATATATGTCATAATCATGAAAAGCAAGAATCTCAAATTTTAATTGCTATAATAATTTTCTCCACTTTTCATTGACAATTAAACTCAACTACTTTAACCAAATTCATATATAAATAGAAATATATTTAATAATATTTAGAAATAATGTCCCACTTAAACTCCACAATCTTAACCAAATCCTTAAAAAAAAAATAGAAATTTTATTTTTTCTTGAAAGCATCATTTAAAAACTATAGATTGGTTAGTAGGGATTCATTAAATCGTGTGCAAACAAAGACTTTTAAAAGAAAAAGAAAATGAAACAATGTTTGATTAAGGCTTCTTTCACATCCATAATACATTACAAAACTATAGATTTGGTATTACTCATTGTGTTTAATATACTTTTGAAACCCAATTCTATAAGTCATGACATCGACTTATAACTACCACAAGTTTCCAAGTAATGAATGACTCTTTGACAAAGACCACAAGAACCTTTTTTAATTAATCACTTAAAGAATACACTCATTTGTAAAGGGACAAAATTGTAGGCTGATTCACATTAGTTATTCTTAGTTGTAAGAATTATAGTTTAGAATTAAATGTTAAAATAGAATACTAAATATAATGGATAATGGTATTTAAATTTAAAAATGTGGAGTGAATTTAATTATTTAATATAAAAATAGATGTTTTTGAGATTTTTTTAAATTATTATTTTGAGTTGAGTTGTCATACATTGTCAAATATGTGAATTTAAGTCATTTCACATGTATAGATCTATCATGTAATATGCAGATCTAATTTTGTTGAATGTGCATTTTTGTTTCTTATTTTGTTGAATTCTTTAATTCCTACATGGGCATAAGTATTGACATATTTAAAAATAAATTAAGAAGGTTATTTGATCACTAGGGAACACATTCTCTTAGGTTGACCCACAAGAAAGATTGACAATATTGAAAAATAAACTAAGGAAGCTATTGGATCACTAGGAGATAAACTCACCTAGGTAAATCCCCATGAAATATTGGATTTACAAACATGGAAGCATGTAGATGTCCTAGATGAGGATTTTGAGGTAAATATGATTCCTTTTGGTGCACCAACAAAAGTGTTTTCCTAATATTTGTTTCTTAAATGCTCTTGAATGAATCTAGGATGTCAATTAATGTCCAAATGAGTGTTTTTAAATATAAGTAAATAGCAATAATCATGTCAAATGTGTACCAAGTCATCTTAGGACAATAATAAAATAGGTGAGAGTCATCCAAATTTTAGATTTAAATTTTTTAAGTTTTAGAGGTTAGATTTGCAAGTATAGGATTGATCTTATGCCCTTAGGATTGATGTGAGATAAGGAAGTTATGAGATCTTGGTATGAATTGGATGACCCAACATGGTGGAAATGATAGGCATAATATATGGTATAATGTATATGAAGGTGTGTGGATAGGGATGGGATGAGGTCAAATGAATGGGAGTATGTCCAATGGGATAGGTGAAGGATAGGGGAATGAGCTCAACTTCATGAAATATTACACCATCTATTAATATGCACTATATTAATTCATTTCATAAAAATGAAACCAAAACTAAATGAGAATTAATAATAATATACAAATTTCACCTTTGGATTTTGCCTCCACTTTGAGGCACGTTTGAATCATAAGTGATCATGCATCTCAAAGTATATAAGCACTCACAAACATGCATGTCAAGTAAATATTTGTACTACATAAAAATGATATCATGTTCATATAAAGTAATGGAACCTACTAGATATATTTGTGTTCTTCATCCTTGGCATGTGTGATCCATGAGAGCCTGTAAAACAAAGTAAAAAAATGTAATGAGTAGCTTTTATCTTACAAGTGAAAAAATAGGCACAAAATACAACCTTGCTTAACTATATTGGCCCTTTGAAAAGTTGGAGTTGGATATTTGACCTGTATAACCTAATAGATCCTACAAAACAAGGATATTTCTTCTACAAGAGATTTCTAATAATGTCAAAATGCAATGATATATTCATACAATATGTGCAATCCTAAAAATCTTACAAGTGCATGAAAACTTGATTATATAGAAAAGGAGTAAGATAAGAAGGTATTTGTGGACTCTAACCACATTGCATCTATATATAACATATGTCCCTCATGTTTCATGTGCATAGAATGTAAGTGTGATAAAGGTGTCATGTGCACATGAGATAGATGTCTCAAAAGGTGAGTGCATGTGTCTCAACAATTTCAAGTGAGATGAAAGATGAAAATCCCCTTAGGAATTAACTAGTATGAATAGGACTTTGACTAGGAAAAATTCTAAGCTAACTAATTTGAAAATGTCACTATTTACCCCAACATAAAATGTAGGAAATAATAATGAGTAGAGTTAAGATATTTTTCCCATACAAAAAGTGATATAGCTCATTGTCATATTTTATAGATCAAGAAATTGCATAGCATGCCATGTTAGAATATGCAATAAAAATAATGAACCAAATCTAGTGTCGAATAAAAATTCAAACCCTTATTTGAAAAATGACTCAAGAATCAAACAAGTAGAATAAGGAAAGCTTACAAGAATTAGAGGGACAAGCACAAGATTGCAAGACAAGAATTTGGCTATGCACAAATACATGATTAAAAATATCACAACACATGAATGAATCAACAAGATTTATGAATGGATACATAAATAAAAAATAAATTAGACAAATATGAACAATGATAGAAGTAGATCCAACTATCCAATATTTATAAGAGTTACACTCTTGAAAGATGTCATCTGCTCTCGTAATAAACCACTCACTATTATCTAAGCAGTTTAAACAATCATGAAGGAAAAAAAATCTTATTTAACTAAGGAAAATAGAAAAATATACTAACATTAATCCCTCCTCTATTTTAAGGGTAGATTCCATTTATTAAAAAGCCAAAACCATAAAAAAAAATTGATAAGGTAAGCAAGGTTTTGAAAGGACCAAGAACCTTTTACAAAGCTAAGAGAAGAACACTTCTAAACATCAAAGCCTCAAACTTTTCCAACGAAATAGTACTACGGAGACACTACAGTAGCACAATAGAGATGCTAACAACACCTGGTCAGCAGAAGCCAAAAGAGACAAAACACCTAGAACCAACAACAGTCTTGGGTCAAAGACTAACTAATAACCCAAACCAAGCTCCACAATTAGTAGCAACTGAATGCATAGGAAAAAAACTAGTCCTATTGAACCAAGATCGACCCACAAAACTGTAGGCCCACAAGACTACCTAAAACAACCAGGCCACCAAACACCTATAGCAGTTGGACTGCAATAAACCTTCCACACAATTTAGGCAAGAAGTGCCTAACAACTTCTTACCAAAGGAGGGGTAAAAAACATAAGTTGTTGTAGAGAAACTAGAACCCGACCACATATCCCACCTCAATAGGATCCAGGAAAGGGAAAAGAAACAAGGTAGCAAGAGCACCCAAACAAAAACTAGCCTTCTAGAACACTCTACCTCAATAGAGGAGTAAGACAGCACGACAGAAAGGGAAGTAGCCAAAATCCCATAGTAGCACCACCAAGCCCCACCAACAAAACCCATCTCCACCTCAATAGGTGATAGCACCACCTCTAAAGGAGAATCCAGAGAGGGTACCAAGTAAAGGAGATCATTACTTTCAACCAAAACCTTAGCCTCCACCTCAAAAGGATAAGACTCCACCTCAATAGAAGTCACAACATGAGGAAACAAGAAGAAAGTAAGAACAAAACCAACATCATTAGTACTCTTATGCATCAACCCAACCTGGGTTGTGAGAGAAAACAAGACTTGCAAAGGAGCACAAAATCCACCCCCCATCAAACACATTTGTAGTAAGAAACTAGCAGCTCCAATCCACCAGCACAAACCAACTTGCACCACACTAGCAGCAGACCCCCATCTCTCCAGAACAAAGATGGTCTCACTAACCTTCATACCCAACAATATGATGACCACAGGTGATGAAAGGGAAATCCAACGAAGCCAACACTCACCCACAAACATAGGAAAAGATCCTACCAGCAACCAGACCCCTAAAGGTTCTGAGACAAATCCAACACTGCAACTACAAACACTACAACAAAACACCACCCTAACCCCACCAACCATTGAGGAGAGATCGGGAGAGAACAAGCAACCAACCAACACCCCAATGGTACAACAGAGGAGGCAAAAGGAATTGTCAGACCCCACCTAACAAGAGAACGCATAGAAAAGGACAAAAGGAAACACGTCGAGCAAGGGAGAGACCACCAATGGAACCAGGCACGCTAAATAAAGAGTCCCTAACCTTAACCCAGCCACGTGCCCCAAATAATTTCTAGACAAGCCACTCTAGTGATAGGACTAAGTAGAAATGAAACCCAAAACCTCAACAACACCCAACAGGGGAAAAAACTAGAGCCATTCTGCTAGCACAAAGAGAGGGCTCTTCCAAAATCTGAGCAGACAAAAGAAAACCCAATGGTCAATAGGCAACCGATCAGTAGGAATGACCATAACCCACCAAAACCCACAAATTCCAACACCATCGTCATTAGATATAGAGATTCCAACCTCAGTAACCATAAAGAAAAACAAAAAAATGCAACATTCACTTCATCCGCACACCCCAAATGAGGAGAAAGGTAGAACCAAGTAGGCCACGAAAAAACCCAAGCCCCGACACCACTCCTACAAAAGCAAACACATCTAGGAGTAAGCAACCTCTAGACACCACAAAATAGGCAAAGAAACACTAGGATGGAATAATATCACCTCCCACTACGAGAAACACAAAAGGCTTCCCCCACCGTAAAAAAAAAGAGCCACACAAGAAACCACTGACTCGAGCAAACTCAGCCCCAAATTGGTAGATCCAAACACAGACTAAACAACAAACCCATCCAGCTGTAGCCTCCAAACCACCAACAAAAGGAATCCAATGTCCTCATCAACCAACTCAGAGTTAGCGCCCTCAGCAATCTGTAGAGAAAAAAACCATAAATTGTTACTTACAATATTCCTAAGATATTCATATAGAGAAAATTAGATTTTTAATTTTTTAAATAAATAGAAAATAAAGAAAATAAGGAAGAGTGCATACATAATTAAATAAAAAATATATAATTCCTATCAATTATTTCATCACATTAAAATTTGACATTTTAACACAACCCAAAATGTAGAGAGAAAAGGATGAAGAATAGAATTTACCCTAGATGTAGGAATAATTTAAACCCCATACAGAAAAAAAATGAGATGCAAATTTCTACAAATATTCATTAAAAATGAACTCAAAGTTTCAACTTTCTCTTATACAAAAATTCAAGAATTGTGCCAAAGTTTTCCCTACAATACAAAGAATCCCATAATTTTAGAAAATAACTAGTTTTCAAGTTAGGGAATTAAATTACATTTTGAATTAACATACACTACTAGATAAAAATTCAAATTTAAATGTTAAAAAATAGTGTGTTTTCAAAAATAAAATTTTAAAATAATATTATAGCATATAAAAGTATTCTTAAAACCTAGATTTTAAATTGAAGCCAAGTTTCTATGTCATTTTCCATGTACTTTGAGGAGGATGGTTGATTGAATCTTCATCTCAATCATCTTCTTTTCTACTCTCCTAACCCTATGATTTTACTTCATTATATTTGTGATCACCTCCTTCATTATACTACACTTTTAATCCTATATGTGATTAGGGTTATGAGTGGTTGGCTTATGGCTACCTTAACTCCTAATTAAGTTATATAATCAATATTATAGTCTTATATAGGTAGTTAGGTTATCCTAGGGATTATAATTAAGTATCTAAGTCAATTTCTATGGTAATCATGTCATAATTAGCTATATATAGGAGCTAGTGGTAAGTATATTATCATTAGATATTATTATAAATTATGTTCTCATTGGAGATATTTAGAGATTTTGCCCCTCAAAGTGACTTGCTATTCTCTATTAATATAAATTATTTGTATCTTATTTCATATTTTATTCTTTTCTTGTGCAAGTTATTTCATTATAAGTGGTATCAAAGCATGATCTTGACACTATGAAGGAAAGAAACAAGGCAATTTTTTCCAATTTTGGAGGTCATTTTGGGAAGCACATATATCTCATATTTTGAAAAAAAAATCTTTATTTTTGAATGGTTTTTCAAAATAATATATGAGATACTATAGTTTAAATTTGAAGTAAATTTGAGAAAAAATCAAGTATTTATTCTAGAATTAAGGTTAAATTAGGTTTTCCACCAATTTCACTCCCAAGGCAACAAGTGAATATTTTCTTAATTTTATTGGGTTAAAAAACAAGGAAAGTATACACCAACAATCCTAATTTGAAGTGTTTTGGAGTATATATGAAAAATTTATTACAAAATTAGGGTTTTGCACAAAATTATCTCTCAAGGCTACAAATTAACTAATCTATTAGAATCTCCTTCCTCAAGATAACACTATATCCTCTCTATGGATCGGAGATGGTGAGCGACAGGAACATTCCCCTATTGTAGAGGGTAAGGGAGATATTGATTATGGGAATGAGGCAAATGGGTTGCAGATGGTGCTTCTTGATGACTAGCTTCTTGGAGTCGACAAGGAAGTGGTGGGGTTACTGAAGGTAGTTGATTTTTTTGTTGGAAAAAGCGGTTGAGGGTTGTTTGCTGGAGTGGTATAGTGGGAAGTTGAGCAAGTGCAAGAGCTTGAATTATTCAGCTAGTTGGATTTTTGGAGGTGTTAAGGAAGTGGTTGGGTTGTTGACGATTGACAGGTTGTTTGTTGTTGTCGGATGTTGTGTTGGTTGTTCACTATTGTTTGGTCCCTATCATTTGAAGATGGATGGAGGGAGGCATTTTATTTCTATGGTGTGAGTGCAACTTTTGGGTGCATTTTTTTTTCTTTTGATGCTTCTCTACTGTTGGGTGTTTTGTTTCTGTTATTGTCTTTTTAGTTAGAGAGTTCCTCTATTGTGTGATTTGGGTCCTTTGAGGAGGGTTTGTTTGTGGAATGGATTATCTTTGGTCCTGATTAACATATTGGGGAAGCTAGTGTGCTCATTATGTTGGTTTGCACTTGGACTCTTTCCTCCTTAGTTTCCCATTTCCCCTTTGGGATTTCTCATTTGATGGAAGATGGGTTGTTGTTGGTGAATATTGATTAGGGATGCGCTTCTGGTTGTTCAATTCTATTTGGTCCCTACCATTTGAAGATAAATGGTAGGAGGGCCTTTTCATTTTGCAATGTGAGTGAAACTAGTGAGAAAAAAATTTCTCTCTTCTGATGCTTTCCTATTGACTGGTGTTTTGTTTAAACTGCTAGTTTTTCAACTAGAAAGTTCCTTTGTTGTGGGATTTGGGTCTTTTGAGGAGGGTTTGTCTATGGAATGGCTTATCTTGAGTCCTAACCAATGTATTGGGGAAGTTGGTATGCTTATTTTGTTAGCTTGCACTTTGACTCCTTCCTTCTTGATTTCCCATTGCCCCTTTGGGCTTTCTCTGATGATGACAGACATGTTGCTATTGGTGAAAGCTAATGAGGGATGCTCTACTAGTTGTTTGCTATTGTTTTGCCCCTATCCTTTTTCAGATGGATGGTGGTAGGGATTTTTATTTTCGTGGTGTGGGTATGGCTTGTGAGCAAAATTTTTCTTCTATTACTTTCTTGGTGTCTAGTGTATTGTTTCTGTTGTTGTCATTTCAGCTAGTGAATTCCTTTGTTGTGTTCTTTGGGTCCTTTGAGGAGGGCTTGTTTATGGAATGTATTATCTTTGGTCCTTATTAATGTATTGGGGCATCTATTGTGCTCATTGTGTTTGACTACACTCTAACTCCTTCCTTCTTGGTTTCCCATTTCCCCTTTGAACTTTCTCAGTTGATTGTTTGGTGGTTGTGGCTACTCCCATTTTTTACTCTTTGGTTGGGTTGTGCTTATTTTTGTCCCAATTTTTTATGGAGATGGTAGTATTTTTTGTTTTCCTTGTTCTTGATTTGTTGTTTTTGGTTGGGTTATTTATAAAGTTATATTTTTTTCCCATGATAGTATGTGCTTCTTGTTTTCTTCTTTTCTATTATTAGCTAGGTTGATTTAAGAGTTCATCTTAAACACCTAGCTTTTGGTGTGCGGGTTATTGATGCTACTAGCTAAAGTGATCTCTAAGTTGTTCTTCATGTTTCCTTCCCTCTTGGTGCCTAAGGATGTAATTTCTTTTGCTACTGGAGTGATTGCTTTTTGCTAGGTGCTACAACCAATGCCTTCTTTTGAGGTTAAGAATCTCTTATTGAGGTGGAGTTGCATGTTGTAGGTTTAGTGGAGCTCTCTTTTCTACTTGTAGAGGAGGATTCACTACTAATGAGTTCTATTCATTTAGAGAGCTTCATGGGGAAAATTTCCCTAAACTACCTCAAGGAATAGTGATGAGAATTTTAGAATCCAAAAGAGCAGGTCACAAAGGCTTTCTAGAAAAATTATCAAGCTCTTAGCCAAAGGATGACAGTGCAGAATACAGACAATAGAGCAGTGCGCTGGCATCCCAAAGGTGCGCTAGTGTTTTGTACGAACCAAAGAATGAGTTTATCATAGGAAAACAACAAAATGACTACTTCTAATCAGATATTTAATAATTTATAGAATGTGATAAAGAAACAAAATGTAATAGGACTAAAACGTAGTAAAGTAGAAATGATAAAGATAAAGAGAAGAAAGGAAATAATCACAACCACACAAGTGACAAAGCCTGCAACACATGAATTTCTTCAATACCTGCATGTGTGATATCTCGAGAGAATGTTGGGGCTGTATAGGGGTTTTCCTTAGTCAAACCCCCATTTTTGTGTTCCCACTTCCATGGATAGCCAAGAAGATAGAGAGAAAGAGAGAAATGAACAAAGAACATAGTGAAAGCAAAACCCGCTTAGGAGTAGAACTTGCATCACCAAGAGTGATGAAAGAAAACCCCGCTCGAGGAGGAGAATCTGTATCATAAAAGAGGTGATAAAAGCAATCCCCACTCAAGGAGGAGAACTTGTATCATGAAGTATAGATGCAATAGGAAGGGAATATGGAATCCTGGGATGCTCACAAGCATGAAATAAGGGAGATAAAGTTGCAATAAGAGAAGCTAAGAGAGCTTGAAGCTACTATAACAAGTTATGTTGAGTTGTGCAAGTAAAGGAAAGATGGTAGAAGAAGAAGCTAGAAGTAGAAGTGTGTTATAATGAAGCTCGAAGAAGTTAGAAGATGCAAATGGAGTGAAAAGACTACTTTTAAGGAGAGAAAAGAAGCTTCTTCAACAGTTACAAAGCGTCCTGGGTTGTTACCACTAACAAAAGGTGAATACAAGTGGCAAGCATGCTTAGAGACATTTTTTTAAGTGTTGAAATGTTGTAGGATGCTAGTGTGGCGTGCAGATGTTCATGTGACATCTAGTGTTCAAACATGTCACACTACAAAACAACAAGAACAAGAAAAGCCCAAAGTTTGACAAAAAGTTGGTACACAAGAGTAGCTATTGAAAAGGGGTTTTTGAGAATCCTGGGAGGAAAAAGGATGATACAAGGGCTAAAATTATCCTACACAATATGCTAAGGGAATGGACACTAAAGCAAGTGCAAGAATGTATTTGGAATTGTGAGGGATGCAATTTTTGACTATACATTTTTCCCCCACTTTAGCGAGCATATGAATCTACATTAATATGCATGCTAAAGGAGTTATACTAAGCATAAATAACATCATATACCAAAAGGATACTATAGAGGAAGCATATAACTCTTTGAACAACAGAAGCATACCCCCAAGCTGGAGATCTACAAAATAAATGTATCAGACAAGAAAACTTGCACCAGACAATAATGTTAGCACACCAAAAACTGAAGGATTTGAGTCAGCAAAGTGAAAGAGGCCTCGATGTAAAAGGTTTTCTTAGTACTATGTCTCATCCCCAAACAATATATAGAACTTTAAGATGTTGAAGAGAGAAAGAGCATATACTTAGGATGAAGAAGATGTAGATCTTTGATTTGGTATATACAAGCGAGAAGAGAAAAGAGAATTTAAGAATGTAAGCACCTCATAGGCCCGCAAACCTACAAGGAAGTCATCCTCCAAGATTTCTCACATGAAGGAAACCAAGAAAAGCACCTTATACACCCGCAAAACTATAAGAAAGCATCCCCAAGATCTCTCACATGGAGGAAGTCGGGAAAGCACCCTAGAAACCCGCAGACCTACAAGGAAGGTGTCCTTCAAGATCTCTCGCATGAAGGAAACCCAAGAAAGTGCCCTGCAAACCTGCAAACCTATAGGAGAGCCACCCCCAAGATCTCTTGCATGGAGGAATCTCAAAGGAAGTGCCCTACAAACCCACAAATTTGTAGGGAGGTATCCCCCAAGATCTCTCACATGGAGGAAACCAAAGGAAGGGGATTCCACAGAGTTGGAAAGTGGATTCTCAAGTGCATTTGCAAAGAAAAAGTGGCCATGCAGACAAGTAAGTGGACAATCACATAAACTATCAAAAAATTGGAAGGATTTCAAAGGCGTCCCTTGGGAACCCTTCAAAAGAAGAGGGGTCCACTCAAGGAATGCACTGTTTGAGAAGCAAGGCCTAGTCAAGCTGCCCCCAACCTAGACACAAAGAATTCATTCAAGAGAAAAGCTTTAAAAGGGGCTCCCTCAGGAACCCTTTAGAAGAAAAATAGGTCCACTCAAGGGACGCTTCACTTGAAATATAAAGAGAAGAGAGGGGGTCCTTAGAAGGACACATCTCTAGAGCAAGTTATCACTGCCCCCAACATATAGGGGAGGAGAACAATGCAAGGTATGCAAGATAGAGGCAAACCTTGATATCATTTTCCATGTGAAGAAGAGACAGGTGCATCAATCAAACAGGAGTTTGATGGCACCAGAATCACAAAGTTGTATTTTATCCTTCAAGGCCTTACATTCACTAGTGGAATGGCCAGGCACTTGATGGTATGCATTGAAAGAATGTTTTTCTTTATCATGTTTGTGAAATTTCTTTCATGTACAAGAAGGAAGAGTGATCAAGCAGGCTTTAAGAAGCCTCAACAAGATACACTCTTTCTTAGAAAAAGAATGAGGAGTAGGAAGCAAACCTTTCTCTTGTATAGAAAGACTCAACTGCTCACAAAAAGAAGGAACAAAGATAACATAAAATGGAGAATCTACATGGAGAGTATTATACCGTAAAATGGGATCATACTCCTCTATGAGATTACCATCATCTTTCTTGATAGGATTACCAACATTAACCTCTTTAATAGAAGTGTGATCATCTTCCTTGGAAGGAGGATCAACACTAAGAACACTACAATTTGCATTCACCTTATCCCGTGATACAAAAGAATGACCATCTTTGATAGCGGGTTCAGATGATGTTATCGGGAGGTCTAAGTGGATCAAATCGACTTTATGTTCTTGAACAAAGGAATCTACAAAGTCTAGAGAACCCCAATCATCACCAAGACATGCATTCTTTTGAGAAGAGGTGGAAGTTAGTATTCCTTGCTTCAAAAGGATCTTCTTCAGGGACATCTATCTCAAGAGTATCCTTTGTAGTAGGTACTATTAGAGTAAACATCAACACATTCGAAGAAACTAAAAGAATAAGAGTAGGAACAACTGAAACTTGACCAGCAGCTGCCATTTCACATAAGTGAATAGCATCAGGGTTAGTGACTGTGACTACTTTATTATTAGCAATGAACTTAATAGATTTATGCAAGGTAGACGGGACTGCACCCATAGCATGAATCCACGGTCTACCAGTAAGAAGGCTATATGGTAGCTTTTCTGACTTTACATATACAAGATTGGGTACAGTAATGGGTCCAAGCTGCAAAGGTAATAATATTGTACCTAGAGATTTTTTCTCAACATTATCAAACCCATGAATAACAATAGAAGAATCATTAAGAGAAGGTAGGTCAATATTAATCTTAGTCAATAGATCAATCTGCATACATTGAGCATCAAACCAGTGTCAACGAGAGTACGTCTAATGCCAATTTTATTAATATTAACTATAATCATTAGAGGATCTGCTTGCTTCTATAATTCCAAAGACAAGAGATCTTGCAGATAGAAAATGATATTTGGTGAATCCGCATGAATATACGCCATCAACGCATTAGCATCTATTATCCTAGAAAAAGAAGGCAAGAGGATCTTTTGCAAGGCTTGCTAAAGAATACCTTGATAAACTGAAGTAGACTGAAGCAAGTCCCATAGTGAGAACTTAGCCGGAGTAACACAAATTTTCTTGACAAGACCATAATCACCATGTGCTTTAGTCACAGGTTTAGGTGCTTTAGGAAGGCTTGGTTGTTTATTCATATTATTCTCATAATTATGGGCTACCACTCTATAAGAGGGATCCTTAGAAAGGTTGGGGGAGTCACTATGAAATGGAACACCATCAATAGAACAAATCCTTTTAGAAGAAGGACTAGCTAGAGTCACATAAGTGATTGGTCTCTTAGGCCTTTGAGAGGCAGCAAAGACATATATCACATTTACCAAATCATCACAACTAGTAGAATAATTATTTGAAGACATATTCTCAGCATTGATCCAAATAGGATCAAATGTGGAATAATTATCTGAAGAAACCTTCTCAACATTGATCCAGGGAGAATCAGATGTGGAAGGAGGTTCATCTTTTGCTAATGTAGCCTCTCTAGGAGAGAGTGCATCAGAACAAAGATGAAATTCATCATTCACAAATGCATCATCTCTAGAAGAGACTACATTGGAATGAAGGTTAGACTTATCATTTACAAATGCATCTTCTCTAGAAGAGGGTGCATTGGAATAGATAAGGAATTCATCATTAAAGATGTAACGTCTCTAGGAGAGAGTGCATTGGAAGATATAAGATATTCACCATTCAAAAATGCATCATCTCCAAAAGAGAGTGCATTGGAATGAAGAGAAGATTTTCCATTCACAAATGCATCATCTCTAGGAGAGAGTGTATTAGAATGAAGGGAAGGTAAAGTAATATTAAGAAAGATATCAATCATTTCATCTTCTTGCAGCAAAATATCCTCCGAAGCAAGAGGACTTTTGTGAGAAGGATCAAAGATACCAAGTGACATGGATAGAGCCAAGTCACCATCACATGCATGAAATGGAATATCATCAACATTTTGAACCAAGTTAGATACAAAACTAATAAAAGAAGATATTAAGTCCATTACAATTTTTTTAGTATTTTCTATGTTCTAGTAATTCACATTTTTAGAGGTCTTCAAAGCAGAATTTGAGGTTGAAACTTGTCTCAGTCCCTAAAGTTTGATTGCCAAAGGCATAGTATTTTAGGGGTTGAACTAGTTCTCTAGGAGACCTTTCCAATGCTGCAAGTAATTCTGAATTCTGAACACCGAGTCAAAAGTTATGACCCCACCAAGTAGGGGTAAATAAATTCCTAGTTTTTCAAAGAATACCCTCTTCACGTCGAGTTCACCAAAATGTAGATAAGGGGGATTCGATACTCACGATTTCTCTTCATTCAAAGAGCCTCATGGGGCAAACAACCCTAAACTACCTCAAGGAACAACAGAGAGTTTTATAATCTGAAAGAGTAGGTCACAAAGTTTTTTTGGACAAATTATCAAGCTCTCCGCCAAAGGACGACAACACAGAAATATGGACGATAGTGTGACACACTGGCGTCTTGTAAGGACTAGAGAATGATTTTATCATAGGAAACCAACATAATGACTACTTCTACTCTGATTGTTAAGAATTTACAGAATGTGATAAAGAAGCAAAATGTAATAGGAGGGTATGTGTAGGATCATGATGGGCCAAAAAGTGGCAATATGATGGGTATGTGGCTGACAACTTTTTTTACCCAAAATTGATGAAATGAAAAGGGTTTTTAAAGGAGGTTCTTATATTTTGACCAATATAAATTATGTTTTACTTTGAACTTAATAAATAATTATTATTCATTTTATATTTGAATTATGACTAAAGTCTTGATTGATAGGTTGACTAAAAAACATCTATAGCTTTCAAATGGTATCACATTTTTGAATCTGAAACATGTGTCACATTCTATGCTTCGCATACTATAGGATTAAAAAAAATGAATTTCATGTCAAAGTTTTGACCAAGTGAAGGTGGTCAAACATACGTGTTTTTATATTTTTTAAAATTTGTAATAAAAAAATCATAATTAATTATTTACTTGGAAAAAATTATAAAAAAATATGCATCACATCGGGACATGAGTCCTCTACTTATATCTAAAATATTATAAAAAAATGTTATCATTTTATTGTGGTCAAGGGTGGTCAGACAGACACCTACTTCTTATTTTTTCCCTGAAATTTAAGTGCTATTGCATTGATATTTCAAAATTTCACCAAATATATATTTTTTAATAAACCTAGTAGTTTAGAAACTACATTCAATTTGCTACAAATTCTATTCTTACATATTTTTGAAATAATACAGATAACTTATTCAAATTTTTATATCAAGTTGCCTAACTCTGATTTTTCTAAATTTTCATTGCCACTTAAGGGCCTATTTTTTCCATGATGATCTTGCACATACCTAGGAATGAAATGAAGTAAAGTGGAAATGATAAAGATAAAGAGAATGAAATACTCACAACCACACAAGTGATGAAGCCCCCAACACGTGAATGTCTTTAATACCTGCATGTGTGATATCTAGAGAGAATGTTGGGGCTATATAGGGGTTTGCCTAAGTCAAACCCCTATTTTGGTGTTCCCACCTCCATGGACAACGAGGAAGATAGAGAGAAAGAGAGAAATGAACAAAGTGCATGGTGAAAGAAAAACCCACTCAAGATTAGAACCCGCACCACCAAGTAAGAGTGATAAAAGCAAACCCCGCTTGAGGAGGAGAACCTGTATCACAAAAGAGGTGATAAAAGTAATCCCCGCTCAAGGAGGAGAACCTGTATCACAAAGTATAGGTGAAATAGGAAGGGAATATGGAATCCCAGGATGCTCACAAGCATGAAGTAAGGGAGATGAAGTTGCAAGAAGAGAAGCTAAGAGAGCTTGAAGCTGCTATAACAAGCTATGTTGAGTTTTGCAAGCAAAGGCAAGATGGTAGAAGAAGAAGCTAGAAGAAGTTAGAAGATGCAAATGGAGTGAAAAGACTACTTTTAAGGAGAGAAAATAAGCTTCTTTAGTCGTTACAAGGTGTCATGAGCCATTACTGCCGACAAAAGGTGAAGACAAGTGGCAAGCATGCTCAGAGATAGTTGTTTGAGTGTTGAAACATCGCAGGACACTAGTGTTGCGTGCAGATATCCATGCAACATGCTAGTGTCCAGACAAGTCACACTACAAAATGAAAAGAACGAGAAAATCCCAAAGTTTGATGAAAATTTGGCATGCGAGAGTAGCTGCTGAAAAGGGGTTTTTGAGCATCCTGAGAGGAAAAAGGCTAATGCAGGGGCTAAAATGAGCTTACACAAGATGCTAAGGGAATGGACACTAAAGCAATTGCAAGAATGTATGTGGAATTGCAAGGGGTGAAATTTTACGACTATACACTACTACTTGTTCCTATTGAGGTTGATATTTTTTGTGTAGGAGAATGGTGGCTTTGGTGGTGATGGCTCTCTCATCATCCTCTCCTATAGAGGGGAAACCTCTCCTATTGAGGAAAAGTTTGGGATGGTTGATCAAGATGGATGGAGCTACAAGGAGGCTATTGCTTCTCAATTTTGTGTGATTCTTTCTAACTTTCCTATAGAGGTCAAGAGTTTGGATGTGCTTGTTGTAATGGAAAACAAGGGTTTGAGGGTGTTATGCACAGTTAAGCTATCTAAGTTCTTTGGCTTAGTTTTTGTTGTTATGAGTGATAGGTTAGTTGTGGTCTGGCTAATTCAAGCTACGTACATGATTTGTTAGGGTTCAAGGTTCTTGTAAAAAATTGGTTGTAAAAGGGTTTAAGGTCCCTTCAAAACCTTATTTTGTAGCTTTAGTTGTCTTGAATATGTTTTAATGGTTGTTGTTGATGGGTTGTGTTTGGTATGATGATTATTTTTCTTGTAGCTTCTTTTTCTTGATAGGGTTTTGGGTCTCTTCAAAACCTTCTTGGAATGGGTTTTGATTCCCATCCAAACCTACTTTCCCATAATTAAAAACTAATATATTAGAAATATTTTTTGGGAAGTGAGATATATGCCTAAGTAAGTTACAATAAAAAATGGATTATTTAACATTGTTTTGTGTGATTTATTACAAAATCATTTATCTCCACCATGATGAGGCCTACAACAAGGAGCAAAAATAATTGTCACACCTTGAATATATCTAGGAAATGATGAGATGGGAAGTGAGAATTTTGGTCTTATAAAACAAATAAGGGAATATTCCAACAAGATTAAGGAGGATATATACAACACTTTACAAGAGATATATTGGGTATACAAAGCATATTTGATAGTATAAGTGGTTATATATAAAATCAATTGGGGTCACATATGGATGTTTCAAGAAACCAAGGTGGATAATCTAAGTTAGCTAATCTACATCCAAATTCCAACACTCATTTGGGATCTAGGAACTTGATACCAAAGTTGGATATGTACAAGTTTGATGAAAAGGATTCACTAACTTGGATAAATAAAATGGGGATTTTTTTATGTGCATCAAATCCCAAGTGGATAAAAGGTGAGAATAGCTTCCTTTTATCTATAACCATTTTGGGAAGTGAATGAAACAGATTATTTTTCTTGTAGCTTCTTTGTCTTGATAGGGTTTTAGGTCCATTCAAAAACATTCTTGTAATGTGTTTCGGGTCCCATCAAA
>VDFB02361277.1:0-18158 GCA_007258455.2 Sequoia sempervirens | reverse complement strand
AGGGTAGGAAATTTGAACTATGTGGGCTACATGCAACATCACCACAATTGGTGAGTTCTCATCAGATGCAAAAGATATTAAAAAAGCTTGTGGCGATTGTGACTTAATTGCCATCCTACTTAGACATCCTCTAATTGAACAAGTTCGTCTAACCAAATACCGTCCATGTAGCTGTTGCTGCCTTGTGATGGACAAAAAGCCCTGTTTGCATTTTTTAAATATCTACTCCTACTCCATTCTTCTGCTTCCTACCTGGTTAGAAAGATTGGCAATACTGCCCTGTTGTGCAACCCCTAGGCAGGTAAATTTGGGCTCCATGATTCTTCTGGCCTCTTCCTTAGTTCCTAGTTTTCTTCACATTACTTGAGTATGACATAGGACCATCTTGGGATTTTCCTTGTGGGCATGGCTTGACTCAAAATTGGGGGTGTGAACACTTAGTTCCCTACTTCTTTCACAATTCCAAAGTCCTTTAGATACTGTGAAAAGTCATTGTAGTGGCTTCTAAGAACCTTGAAACAGATTTGCAGGGAGACCAAGCTACTCTTTAAAGCTAAAATGCCATTAGCTGAAGAATTAACAGCATTGCTATCGTTGATTGTTTTGCTCAATTCGTTATCTTCACCTTGACAGGAATTCTTTCAAAATGCAGAATTTGTGCAGGCTCCCATGCACACAGGTCATCATTTGGCACCATCCTTCCATTTTCCACTAATGCCCTAATGTTCAGTTCCAATGTCTGCAATCTCATGTTGCCCCGGAATTGAATTTATCATGGCTAGAATGTGCTTATGCTTTGCATGAAAAATGTTATGCAAGAGCTGGTAAGAAACTTGTCCATTGAATGGGAGATCACTTCTTAGCCATTTTTTATCTGTAATTTCTCTTTTCTAGTAGAAGTTACAAGACCAAACATTTAACAAGTATTGAACTACATGGAACTTCCAAATGACACTGTTAATTCCATTTCCACCTATGCCACTTGAATTTATCAAATGACAGCTGTCTGATTTGCTTACAATGTTCAATCTTCCTCCCCCATCTTTGCATTTGCCATCTTGATGTATTCTTATGGAAGATGGAGGACCCAACGATGTGTTAGAAAGTCCTCTTGTCTGGAATTTAAAGAGATGGGGTCATCTGAATATTTTCATTTTGCCATAGGGACAAACTGCCCTGTCCAGCACAGCTGTGGTTACAAAAATGTCATGGTGGTCTCAAGATTGCCTCTTTAGGGAACCAGTGATTTCGAAATCACCTTGTGTAAGAAACAACACTTCTGTTTACTACTGGCCCTTCTGAGGTGTTTCTATGCCTGGAATTCAATAGGCTACTCCTCTGGCTGATTTCTTTTCGTCTCAGATCCTTATGGATTAATTTTCTTCTCTTTTCCTCTCTTCCTTAAATTTATAGACCTGGACAATATTCCATGCTACCCTAGAATTGAACATATCATGGCTAGAGTGCCCTTTTGCTTTGCTTGAAAAATGGCATGCAAGTGTCATTAGGAAACCATTCATTCCATTGAATGGACATCCCTTCCTAGCCATTTTCCTTGCTTCCTTAAATTTAAAGACTTGAGCAAAAACTAACAATGGAGCTACCTTTAGAGTTAGATAGATAGTACTAAAGAGAAATAGATGGGTTGGCAATGATATATTGATACATAGTTGCTGCATTCAAGATTTAATGCCTCGGCATTCTTGACTAGGGTGATTTCAGTGATAAATCTCATATAACTGCGATGATCTTGCTACCCTAATTTTCCTTTGCATATTGCATATCTCTTCTCTTCATTGAAGCTTCTTATTTCGGTATAGGTGATCCTTTTATAGGGCGATCTTGTATATTGATGAGGTGGCTGCACCATACTGAGAAGGATTAGGGTGTTGATAATTAGAAATTGGGAGATACTTGGAACTTAAGTCCATGCCTGTGCCTCATGGTATCAAAAATTCAAAATAGATTGTTAATTTATTGAGGTGAATGTTGGGGTCAACCTTGGGGTTAAGTCCATGCAGGAGTCTCTTGCTTCCTATAGAATGCCCATTCAATTTCTAGCTAGGGGTATGTCCCTTTTTTGTTTGATAACTGTTTGTAAATCAACCATCCATAAACCAGATGGATAGTGCCCATTTCCAGAGCCATTTTCATGCCTTCCTCTAGGCCTGTAACTTTTGCTTTATTGAATCATTGATCATGCCTCTTGGTATTCTGATTAAGGCTGATCCTATTGGCCTTCCATATCTAATTTCTGAGAGCCGTCTAGTTAATTTGTAAATTAAGGTAATTTTGACATCATTATAATAAGAAACACTTTTTAAAATCTTGTTCCTTTGCTGATATTAACACTTATTCATGGAAGTATCAAGTGTTTTTGAGTAATGCATTCCTTTTGCCTGCACTGTAAGTGGAACTGGAATCTCATGTAACAAATGATATGATGGAATTGTTTTAGACTGAAACATATCCCTAATCTCATACAACAAATGAGAAGGAAGCACAAAAGGAAGTTGTTTACTAGGAAAGACATTACTAATAATGATGAGTGTGTGAAGGTAGTAGACCTTTATGACAAGTACTATAAATTTTAACTTGATGAAATATGAGAGAATAATAAAGTATATGGTCTTTTGAAGGCAACCTGTAACAGAACAGCTGCATATTGTTTGAGCAATAACCTTGGACTTTGGTACTAAGTAGCAAAACTATTGGTTCAAGAGCTTATATAATTGCCAAATTAATCATTTCTTGACATAGCATCTCTATTTTACCAATAAATTTTGATACTTGGTCCGCTCATGCTGAGGCTATCTGAAGCCTGTTACACCCCTGATTTTTTTTCAAATGAAACAATTTCTTTTTTGAATCAGGGCTGGCCTAGCCTTATAGGGTCTGATTTAGGGATAGCACTGATGAAAAAAATCGTCATTCTTTACTCATTCTCCTCAACAATCAGCAGAGCAGCATTTGAGGAACAGGTTTAAGAGTATAACAGCAGACTTCCAGATTGGCAGTGCAGAAAAAGAGAATTTTAAAGGGCAGTGGACAGGATAGTAAAGAAGGTTTTGTAACAGCATCAGCAGGAGAAGATGAAGTGAGAAGTGGCAAAGTTATGAGGAATTCCACCCCTAAAACCTAAGTACACATTTGGACTAGCTGAACCACTTAAAAGTTCCATCTAGCTTGCAAAAGATGGTAATAAGTAAAGGAAATCTCCAAACTTCATGACTTGGGTGCACATAGGACATGATTTGGCCATTGAAAAGTTCTGCCTAAGATATTTAAACTTGGCACAAGCACATGGTTTATCTGCCTGGCTAGAGTGACATAAAGTTCCGCCCAAAGTTTCTATTGAAGTGGTATGGGGGAAGATAAATCCCACCAAACATAAAAGGAAAAGATGGCATGAGTTTATGAGGCTGTTGAAACTGAACATAGGCTTACTTTTATAGTAGCTAAGGCATTTAGAAATTCTGCCCAATATAAAAGTGGCTCAAGTGATGTAAATCTCCATCTAAGTTGACTTGGATACACTTTTGCGATGTTCTTAACATCTAAAAACTCCATCTAGCATTTGAAAATGGCTTTAGTGTTTTAAAGGGAACCTCACATGACTTGGGCACAATTTTGCAGTCTACTTAAAAACTTCTGCCTTGCATCTTAAACACAATGAGAACAGTCAAAAGTTCTGCTTGGGATTATAAAAGTGCTACGAGTGATGGATAACTCTGTCTAGCTTAAATCATCAAATGTTCTGCTGAAAGCATTCAAAAGGTGGCGTAGCCATCCAAAATATCCTCCCAGCAATTTAAAACATGGCAGAAGTGAAGAAGGTGGCTTAGCCGTCCAAAATCTCCTCCCAGCAATTTAAAATATAGCCTTGTATTAAGACTTTTTGACTTCAAGGAAAGATGGCAAACACATGAGGAGCACGTCCTTGGAGAGTTTTGGCCATTTTGGCAAGTTGGCTTAGGTGGAGAAGAATTCCGCCCAAATCCAAAAGTGGTTCAAGTAAATGATTTTTCCACAATGGCTTGAGTAATGAAATGTTCTGCCTAACTGGCATGAGTGATGTTAAGTTCTTCCTGCATTGGAAAGGTGGCAAGAGTGGAAATTGTTATGCTTGGCATGAGAAAGGTATCATGTAGAAGTTGGGCGCACTTTTGGAGTGGCATAAATCTCTGCCAGGGTTAAGTTAGTGAAACATTCTGTCTCTTAAAGGTACAAATTTAAGGTGATGTGCCACTTGAAAACTCCACTTTCTCCATCCAAGTTTGAGTCATGTTTAAGTGGCAATAATGAAAAAGTTCCGCCTAGCCTATCCTAATCAATTGCAGTGTTAGGGTTTGCCATCACATGTTTTGTTGCTGCCTAGGGTTTCTCTATACTTTTCAATGACAGTTTTCAGCTGTTTGAAGCGGCATTGACTAACAGATTTTTCAACCCATTCCTAGAGCCTCTATTGGATGTTGGCTTTTTACAATGGTTGATCACAGTACACAAAACCCTAGGGTTTTGAGAATATATTTTTTAGACTTTGTGAAGGGTTTTGTAAAAGATTCACTACTAAGGTTTTCGTTGATATGATGAAACCACATTCAAGCACTCGGGTTTGAAATTATTTTATTTCGATTCATTGATAAAATCTAGGGTTTTCAACAACAAATTTAAGGAGAGAAAACCAGTAATTTTCCACAGCAATTCTTCAGGCCTTGTTCCAGTTCATCACATATTTTTATGACAGTTTTCATGTCTTTGTTGCTATATAGACTTCACTAGTTTGCTGATCTGAATAAGCAATCAAGGTTTTAGTGTCTATCAGAGGATCCATCAAAATTGCAATATGGAAAATCTTTTAAAGTTATGGAGGCAATTCATATGCCAATTTGTTTTGCCTTTGGCTGGCTTAATTTCTGGCCAATGTACCCAAACCGGCCAGCCGAGCCATTGCCATCCGGATGGCGCCGTTCTTGGCTTTATTTAACACTGGTACCAAAATGGCACCGCCGAGCACCACGCTTCGGAATTAATTTAGATTAGTAATTTATTTATTTCAATATCCAAAAATCTTGTTTGCAAGACACGTCTGTTACCAAATTGGTGATTGAATCTGAAGCAAAAACATAGACAGGTAATCATTTCCTTTAAGCAAAACCCCCTCAGTCAATCTTGTATAATGTGCATATTTGTGAATCTTGTCTATAGTTTTTAGTCTAGGCCCTAGGGTTATTTTCGCCTAGGTTTACCTTAGTTTAGATCTCAAGGAGCTTCCCCTCCTAATTTGAAGAGAGGTTTATCTTCACACACTGTTCGGTTTTGTGTTGTCTTACAAAAGGCATTAAAGCCTAGACCATTAACTTTCCTTGTTTCACTCTTTGTTATGCAAACAAGGCATTGGCTGCTTTCAAGTAGCATCAGGGCTAACACATCCATGTAATCACTTTTCTTTATGATATTCCACTATATTACCTGGTCCATTTCTAGCACATGAGGCTAGGATACTTGTTTTCTTGTCTTCTAAGTGAAAGACTTGCAAACATTCTATTGTTAAATGAAGGTAAAGAAAACATCAATTGTTCACTATTCTTTTGTGAATTTTATTCTCATTTATGGATTATGCTTTTTAGGCCTAATGAATCTCTAGACTCCTGAAATTCCTTTCAAGGTCTTGAAGTTTCTTCGTGCTTTGATGCCATCTTGAAATATGAAAACTCCTAGTGGGTGCTGTACATTATTTGGTTTCTTTGCACTACCTTAAAGACTTCCTAGGATTTGATGATTGATATAAAAAGGTGTTTTAGCAGTGACATTTGTAATTTGCACTTAACATATCTTTGTCTTGCAGATGGAGCAAAAACTACTGGCTGCAGGTGGTGTTATACCAATGGAGTAAGCCTTATAACTAACACTTTTAACTAACCTTACAAGCTCACAATATGAGTTATTTTTTTTTGTATTGATACATGATATGCCAAGCAGAGACCAAACACCTGCACTTAAACATTCATTTTTTTTGGGAGAGTTTTGGATGGGAATTAATATGTTATATGATATCTGAGTAGCTGCATTTCAGATTCAATTTTTGAAAGTCTTTATTTGGATTTAGATAATGTATAATCTGCCATACTAGCTTGAATACTAAATAGAGTTAAAACCTTGTGCGGCCCAGATCTAGTTTGCCTCTAGATAATTTGTTGGTGATGCTCATGCAATCACTAAAACTGGATTGTACCAGCGGTCGTTCTTACAATATTTATTGACTGCTTTTTCCGTTTAACTAAGACTGGATTGCACCAGTGCTTTTGCATTATGTATTAAATCTTTTTGTAATACACATTTTTAGTCTGTGGTGTAAAGTTTCATTGAATTTATTGATGGAATGGATCAGCTTTTCAAGCTTTAACACTTTTGGAAGGACTTTGTATTAAGGTAATTGCTTGGTTTTAGACTTCTTAAGGTTGCATCGCCAAGGAGCACTGTTGTAGTGTTCCATTCTATCGCATAATTTTAAAGGCAAGTAATATTTTATGGTCACATCTGAAATTTCATATCAACTGTTTTTCCGAACATATTTATGAATGAATCTACATCATTCTTCTTTACAGTACACAATGTTGTCCAATTGATTTTTGACTAATTTGGAGTGATATTATATTATTTATATTTGTACTTTACTAATCTAATTCTCCCCAATCTATTTTTCAAATTCTCTCTTTAGTGTCTAATCACTTCATGCCGTGCATTTCCTTCCATGAATGTGTGGAAAAGGGGTCGAATCTCAAGTTTAATGTAACATATGGAAGATCACCTAGGTAAAAATCACAGGGGAGGATCAAAGGCCAAAACTAACTTTTAAAACACTTTTCTCATTGACAAATGTGTTGGGAGGATGTAAGACCTGGCATGAATTTCAATCAATTGAATCAAGGCTGGCAACTTCTTATTAGTTAATTTGAAGAACCATTTGTCCCGGTACATTTGTGGGCATTCCTAATGTGTTCCTGAGTGAGGGAGATCAAATTTATTTCTTTCTTTCTTTATTTGTAATATTGTATCACCAACTAGAGATTCAGAGGCAACTCAACAATTATTAGACTCACACAATACAATTGTGCAATACAAAATTGTAATGCAATGCCCTCATAAAATAGGGTTGTTTTGTATGGCAACCAAAACCAACATAATCTCTACCATCAAACGTGTGATCTAATAATGAACAGTCCAAATTTATAAATTTCAGGGGTGTTGTTGTTGAACCCTGTTGGGAGTGCATGGCCCTCGGACACACACCCACTCCCTCCTTGCAATCCTTTGCACTTGATATATTAACTTGGTATAATTATAAGGTTGAGACCCCATTTTTCTTAACACTTCATGGCATTTGTTCCACACATAAGTCTATTACTACTAACAACGATCAACCATGGGCTTGGTGCCCCATTACATTTTTGCTCAAAGGGCATAAGAAGTAGTTGAATCTTCACCATCACAAAGCATGTGCTTTTTCTTGTGATTTGTTTGGTTGTATGCACAAGAAGGGTTTATTGGTCCTTTGCCAAAGTATAAATGCTAAAATGACAATGATATCCACATAAGATTTATTAATAATAGATTTTCATGGATATATGCCATTGAGTTGATTGTATGATCTTGAATACAAGTGCTCGGGGAGCATCTTAGTCTCTTGTACTTGTCATTTTCAAAGTTGTTAATTTGATATTTTGTTTATTAAAGGTTAGATAGGTCATAATAGGCTCCTAAGCTCTAGATACAAAAAAAAAGTCTAAATAAAAGCAGTTGACCAACAACAAACAACTATATTGAGTTTTGAAAGGGCCTAGAACCTTGAACAACCCATTTAACTTACATAATGTCATTTCCCTTCCTTGCAACCTGCAAACTCTTAGCTTGGGGATGGGATTCCAAAACAAATTTAAGAAGACCTATCTTCCTTTGAACAACCATCTAAGACATGCCATTTTCAACTTCCTTTGATTAGGGAGAGAAGAGGGAGTCCTCAACCTCCTCCTCAACCTAAGTCTCATTGTGTGAAGAGGAAGAATGTCTAATCAAAGATGTCATTTGTTGTAATGAACCCATAAATTGAGTATGAGCATGAATCCTCTCAGAATCCACCTCCATGACAACAAAACGTACATGAGAAACTCGAATCAATTTCAAAGAAGTTGTGGTAGGGGTTGACGAAATTGTATGGGTTGTACCAAAGTGAGTGGAAGCCACCTCAAAAGGAGTCACCACACTCAAACCATGATCCATCATTGGGGAGCTAGGACAAGGATCCTCATCAACTACAAAGTCAAGACAATAGAAATATCCACAATCAAATGATAGAGGGCATTTCTCCACCATCTAGTTAATCTAGTAGTCCTATGGCGAGAGTGAGGGCACTCAAAAGCTAGATTTCATGTAGCAAAGCATTAGTGACATCTAAACAAAATCCTCTCATAATCAATTTGTTGAATCTGTTTCCTATCCTCAACTATTAAAATAACATTCTCATGAAGAGCCTTGGAAATGTCAATATCCACCAAGATATGTGCAAAAGTAGAGCCCAATATTAGACCACTATAATATTAATTTGATCTCTTGTTATCCAAGCTATAATATTTCTATATTTTCCCATGTTCCCCAGTAGTTTTAAGAGAGTGTAGGACTTAAATTATTGTGTCATATTACTACAAGTAGATTATCATTCTCACCATGAGCTATGTTGTAATCCTAAGAAAATGTGGTCAAATCATGAAGTCTTATTTTCTTGTATTTATTGTTACATGGCTTTGAAAATATTAGTATTATTAAAGACATACTCTGTGGTGTCTTTAGAAAACAATGAAAGCCTCAAATGTGGGTTGACAAAACACAAGTGGTGTTTTTTCAATCAACCAATTCATCTCTTTGTCTTCCTTGTAAATTAATTGAATATAACTAGTCTTTGCATGGGCACCATGTGACTGGGGTTTAATCAATACAACTCACTTCTCAAATCATTATATCGAATTTGCCAATATACTATTACAATTCTAGCATGTTACCTATTGTGTAGGTTGGATTTGCAACCTTTGTTAGACCATTGATTATTACTCATGAATTAGTATAAAATACTTGCTAATATTTTAGAACTGGTTTTACTATATTATCCCCAATGTCACCCTTGGGCCTTACACAAGTGGTATCAAAGTGATCTCTCATCTTTCTTCTTTGTGTTTTTATATTCACTTGTACTAGGTTTGATCACATGAAGCTTGGTCTTGAATCTATCAAAGACCTTAACAAATAAAAATAAAATGACACCAAAGATAGAGATGATTTTGAATAACCTTATGCACGATAAATATGAGACATAATTAATCACTTCACTCAACTCTTACAATGAGTACATTTTTCTACAAACTTGTCCTCTACATCAACCAAGAAATCATTTTAAGGCCAAAAATTATATAATGTACAACTAAAACTAAATATCCCTATATTTTATGATAGATGTTGATACTTTAAATAACCAACTTAATCTAGCAAATTCTTATAATAATTTAGATACAATTATTTTTCCCTTTTTGAAGGTTCCCTTGTATATAAAAATATGGTGGAATAAATATTGTAATACAAAGAAGGATGGCTTATGAGTTGATTACTATAGGACTCATGGATGGTTTTGGTGATACCTTGAAAGAACTATATTACCTTGTTTGAAGCAAGTTTGTTCAATTAAGCACTCCAAATCAATCGCTCCAAACCAATATTTTCCACCCCTTAACTCCTATGTTGATTGCCCAAGAGACTTATAAAAACATTATATTGAAGTATATGTTAGCATGAAGAATACATCTAGTTCAACATGGCTTTCATCCATATCTTAAAATCATACATGAATGCAAGCAAAAGTGATGTAGACAATGATAGGGGGTTCAAATTAATGACAACTTGTCCTTATTGATAGTACCTTGGTGGATCCAAACCAACATAGAATTTATTGAATAAATTTGAACTTTTTATTAAACATATTATAGGAGAGCATTGTTGTTGCTAAATGAGTACTATATAGGTGTAGTCTCCTGTTGCAAAAGAAAATGATAAAGTACAAAAATCACACATGAAGGCAAACATACGCAGCTTAAATAACCTTGGTTGCATGTTAATTTTTCAAAGTCTTTAAGAGTTCCCTTCTAAAACAAAAAGGAAACCCGCTTTACTTCATAATTGTAAGAACCCATTTGAAGATTGTTTTTTTCCAACCCTTAATATCCTACAACATCACACTTGACATTATTGAAAAACTAATATAAAGATAGGGTTTCATGACACTTGTCTATATCTTTACATTGAACTTACACTTCACATTTGGGTTGACTCTTCATAATCTTCCACTTCTTGTGACGAAATTAGTGCAATCCAAGTCCAACATGGATGATGTAATTGGTGTATTTTTTGTTAGGTTATTGTGCCAAATGAATAATCAAGCACATCTTTCTTTCATCTGAACATTGTGCCTACATATAATTGAAGATGGGAAAGATGAATAAGAAGGTAAATGATAGAAATAGATGAAAATGTATAAGAAATACAAACTAAGACATTATACCTTCATTGCTCCTTCCTCTTCATGGATTGAGCTCACAAGAAGCACCCATTTCTTGCAGATTTGCTCCAACGATTGAAGGGATGTGGTTGCTCATAATTTTAGCATGATGATGGTATGGATATAGATGAATTTGATGGAGATTTGAGCAGCATATGGCTATGAAGAATGTGTGTTATGAGAAATGAGAGCCAATGCCTCATTATATAGAAATTTGGTGAGAGGAATCAATGGCTAAGATTGAATGGCTAATGGAGGGTTGAGATTGATTGAGAAGGTGAGGTTTTGATCAAGGATGAGGATTGATTAGCCTTGTGACAAGTGTCACAAGATGAATAGGGTTGAAATAGGGAGGTGTGCGAGCACACATTGGGAAGAGAGGCATTAAATTTGTGTAAGAGGTAGGGTGGCTTGTGTAAGAGGTTAGTAGGGGTAGGTGAGATGTAGGGATTTAAAATTAGAAAATAATGATAATGAGGATTAGATCAACTAATCAAGGATTAATTGATTAATGAAGGTCAGTTGAGTTAATAAACGAAGGATTTATGAACTTACGTGTAGTTAAAAGTTGGAGAATGGGATAATGAGGTTTAGGATGGGGATAAAGTTAATTAATCGAGGATTAATTAACCTAAGAAAGGTTAGGGGATTTTAGAGGAATGAGGATAAAGGTTAGGTGGTGGATAAAGGTAATGGGGAAATTTATTAAATAAATAACAAATATTTATTTAAGTATTCAGATAAGGGAAGTGGGTTCAATTAAGTAAATAACAAGTATTTATTTTGGGTGACTACATTTTGCCCCTCTTTGAGATGTTGCGACTAAGAGAACATTATTTCATAGAAGAATAAAACATAGTGGCTAGGAAAGGGATAAGGACTAGAAGCATGATGCCCCAGTCATTAGGAAGGATGAGGAAGGATGACGAGGAGGTAGTATGCCCCCTCGAGAGGACATGCGGGTTAGGAGAACACGGGTGTGCTCTTGAATGGGTGAGGAGTCTAAAGGATGAAGGATAAAAATATGAAAGGGTGAAGATGGATGAAAAAAAGATGAGGGGGATGGAGATATGGATGGAAAGGGAGAATGGATGGTCATCTGGCTACAATGATATGAGCAACCTAGATTTAATATTGTATTTGACATTATGCGCCAAGGTATGAGGAACCAGGGTGACAATGTGCCAAGTACGTGATCAAAAAGGTCAAGTGCAAGCATATGCCTTATGACACCATGATATGAAAGACCATGATGCCCCTGTGGAAATAGAGTGCAAGAGACCATGATAAATTCAAGATAAATTCAAGCAATGATAAACATACAAGCAACAAGAAAGCATGTACAACAAACCAAAAGCAAACAAGGACTATACTCCAAGTCAAGCTAAAATTGTTTGATGGATTGGTGATGATGATGATTGGATTGGGAAGGATGCATCCCTATGATGATAGTTAGATTAAAGTGGATCAATGGATTTGGGCTTGATTTGGATTAATATTATGGATTGCTTAAGGATGATGTGCTAGATTGCAAGGTTGGATTGTGTCGATTAAAATTGATTGCATTGAATAGGATTAAATGGGGATGGTTGGAGTGGAAGGATAGCTAGATTGGATAGGGGATAAGGTGATTAGGATAGAGGAATGGATGGGATCCATTGACAAGGGAGAACCAAGTCTTAGGAAGAGGATGGGAGGATAAATGGATTGTGTGGATAGCAGATAAATGGATTTAGTAGATGGAAGATAGGTGATGGTAGATAAGAGGATGGTGGATGAAGGATAGGAGGATGGAAGTCCAAGGACTAGTTGGAAAGGACTAAAATGCACCACACTAGAGGTAGTGCAATCATGGATGGAAAAATATTGGCATGAGATGGAAGGGTAGTGCATAAAGGACGTGGATGGAAGTAAGAGTGAGGATGGGATTTTTCCCCTAGCCTCTATGAAGATCAAAGAAACGAGGTGGATCATTAGATAGACAGATAGAGAATATGGAACGGAAGATATGGATAGAACGATCACACCTGTTCTGATAGCGGTTGACAAGTTGAAAAAGTAGTAAGTTATCTACTTGGGGTTTGCACCTTTATTCAAAGCGGAACTTGATACTTCCGCAGGAAATATGGGAACTCTTTTCCAGGTTGTGGTCACCTAAAAATGGAGCAATTTTGACTTGAGAAATTCCTCAACAGGACGCTATGGTGCATGCCCAAATCGGCAGTTGTCTTCCTCAATCCTGGCAAGATTAAATCTGCATGGCAAAGTCGCAGACGATAATAATTGCACATCTCTAACCCACCTGTATGGAACATTCATTAACCACATGCAAAATAAATATAGATAACCTACATAATATTCCAAAATTCATTAAAGCTTACAGAGATAGGATAATGTCAAATGTCAATGGTTTGAGGGAAACATTATGAAAATACCAACATTTAATCATCAAAGTTTATGACATCTACTTGCAAATAGACTATAGATACTACCCAAAATTAGACCAAAAACTAGGCTCATCAAGATCCACTTATGTAATCAAGAGGTTTTGCATTGCAAGGTCTAGTGGCATCAGTATGCAAAAGACTCTACAACATGGGAAGACTATGCTAAAATGAAACAAAAATTTCCACAAGTCTTGCTAGAATTTGAAAATTCTTGAAAAACAATGATGTTTTGTTTTGTAATGTGTACTTTATGCTATGGTCATGTTGATACTTAAAAATCATTGGGGATGATGATTCACAAGGGGCGAATATGTTACACCTTGTGTGTTATTACCTATTTACTATTACCTTGTTTGGTTAACTGCTTCAATAAATGTGAATGTGTTTTATTTACGAATTCTAATGGAAATATGTTGAATGAATGTTTGATTCAAGTAAATGCTTTATGATTCAGAATATGAAATATATAATGTGAATATGACATGTATGAGCAGTATATGAATGCATTGATTTAGCTAACTATTGTTATTGTGAGTTAAGTTGAATGCAAGAACAAGTTAAAGCCTCTGAAAGAGGGGAGAGGTATCACTCAAGTGAAGAACTTGGTCTGGTAACCTCTAATTCAGTCTTGTCGAGCATTCACACACTCACGCCCTAGTTGGTCTTAGTTGAGTCAAGCCAGTTGGGTAGATGGTAAGTGACCTTTAGTTTAGCTGCGTGTGTATATATTGAATTGTGATCTTATTTATGAATATTTGGAATGAGGTATGTGACAAGTCTTGATGATATGTGGAAATCCAGGTTCCTTGTGTGTTTATTGTTATGTTGATGAGTTATATGCATAAATGTATATATATATCTATATATGTAAGTGTCTTTGGTAAAATCATACATATGAGTGAATACGTACATGAGTATACATAGGTAGACGTACCTACGCATACTCATGGATGGATTGCCCATATGCATGGGAATATCAATTGGACTAAGGTGGCATATATATATATATGTATGTATGTATGTATACATTCTACATATATAAGTCGATCGATGGAATTGTGTGTTTGAATGCTTTAATAAAAGTATTGAAATGATATTATGTGTATGTATATATATGGTATATATATTAATATATATGTGTGTGAATTAATATAATAACATATATATTAATATATACATGTATATATAATTGTATATATATACATAATATACGAATATAAGTCATTTCACACACACACACACACACATATACCATTATATTAATATATATATCATATATAAACATACTATGTATATATGTATGATTATAATATATACATGTATTCACTCATATGCATATATTATGTAGACATATAATATTATATATATACGATTATATATACATGTATATATTAATATATATGTTATTATATTATTTCACACACACACACACATATATATACCATATATATTAATATTAATATATATATGCCATATATATATATACATATATGTAATATCATTTCAATATCTTTATGAAAACATTCAAATGCACAATTCCATCAATCAACCTATATACATAGAATATATATATTGTGGGAGGTAGGGAGGGCATCCCTCCAAGCTGGTGGAGGGAGGTGGCATTGGAACCATGCCGGATGGTGGTAGGGGGTGGGATGTTGCATTGGAATTTCGTTTGTCTAAATTTTCTGGCAATTTTTTTGAGTGTTGTTGGCACGTGAGAAAGGACAAATGCAGATCATTCCACTAAGCTTTGTGATGTGGGTTTTTATTGTTGAGGTGATCTTTGCATATGGAAAGGACATTTGTCCTATTGGTTGAGTACCATTCACTGTGTTCGATGGTGGCTTGGTAATCCAAGTTCATCTATTTAATGATGGTTTGGTTTCTTCTCTAGTGCATTCTTTCGTTCGTAGGTGGTTGTGGTAGTTGAGGGCTCCCTTCTCCTTCTCATCTAAGGCATTTAGTGTTGGGTTGAGGATGGTGAAGAGGTCGAAGTTCATAGTTGAAGTCTCTATGGTGGGATTTGTTCATTTTGGGGTCGATACACCCATCTCCTTGAAGTCATCGTTGCGGCAAGCCTCATTTAGAGAGGTCACTAATCAAAGGCTCAAGTGAATTTTGCTCAATTATGAGTTGTTGGCATTGGTAGCTATAAAAATGGTTTTGAGTTTGGGCCATTTGGAGTGTAATGAGTATGGGAGGGAAAATTTGCATGTCTCCTCCTGTTTCCTTTCCTCTCTGCTAGACAATCATGTTTTGAAGGTAGAGGATAAAAGTTTGTTGGTTAAATTATTCTAAGGTGACCTGGTGGAAGGTGTGGATGAGGTGTTGAGTGTAGTGCTCGAAGGCAAAGGTTGTCCACAACCGTGTGATCTGGAGTGACTTTGTTCGAAGGATACATTCAACATTTATCCATTCCTTTTGGATTTACATGATTCGAGCTTGATGAGGCACAAGGCGATTGTGGCAGTGGCAATCATTTTTCAAAAAATGTTTCTTGGTTTGATGGTGGTTGATGATGAAGATTGGAAAGAGGAATTTGAAGAATTCACAATATTGAACAAGTTCCTGTGAGGTGGTCATTGGGTGAAGATTTTTGTGTTTGTTAGGGTCGTTTTAGTTTTTTGCTTGTCTCGGTAGTGGTCTGGTTAGTTTCTTGCCATTTATGGCTTTATATTAGCATGTTTTGGTTAGGGTTTCAATGGCTTTTGTTTGTATTTTTTTTTGGTGGATGAAGTTTTGAAATTTTTGATGGTGGTCAAATGATTTTTTGATAAAGTCCTATTACCTATGCAACAAACATTTGTATTTAAGTTTTTAGCGTTTTTAATAAAATATAAAGTATCTTGTGTATCAAAAAAAAAATATATCATATATAAACATACTATGTATATGTGTACGATTATAATATATATACACGTACTCACTCATATGCATATATTATGTAGACGTATAATATTATATATATACATGTATATATATTATTTCACACACACACACACACATAAATATATTAATATATATGCCATATGCATACATATACGTAATATCATTTCATTATCTTTATGAAAACATTCAAATGCATAATTCCATCAATCAACTTATATATGTAGAATATATATATGTCACCTTAGTCCAATTGGGAAATATATAGTTGTATATATATACATATACATAATATTATTCTTTATATTTATATGTTTTTGATTAATTAAGTAGGGAAGGGGCCCTGATCTCGTGGTTACACGGCCAGAACAACAACAAGAGAAATAGGTTGGGAAAAACAACACTAGCCACCACCAGATATGTATAAAGTTATCTAGTTATACATATACTTAATATGTATATTTCATAGAGTTAATCAAATTCATTATATATATAGTGCAGTCTTAAATGGAATAGCAACCAGTGAATAAAGAAGGTAAGACCAAGCCAAAACTAACAAGGGAAGCACCCATGAGATATAGGCTACTATACAAGAATTTGAAGGGAAGTTTAAACTATGTTAAATGTCTTTAGAAGCAGTCAAAGCACACACTATTATCATGGGCACTAACACTTGAAGGTGGTGCCATATAAGCAAGAGTTTTGGATGCTTAAGAGTCTTCAAATTCATATAAACATTAAAATAGAATAGAGACTTAATCAAGTGCAAACTTGGAAACACTTTGCAAAGGAATTCAAATTAGGAAACTTGTTTTAAGCTTGTTGTCCCATATATTAAGTCGACTAATTCATTTAGATGGTGAGGACTTTGTAATGTTGCAAACTCGTGAGTGAGTCATTGCATGTGGATGAAAGGTGGCAGAAATACTTGTTTGTAGTCTTTGGATGCTCACAAATTAGTATAATTAGAGATGTTCATTCTACTAAATGCATCACTTGTGAATTTGATTTCTTAGTGTTATTCTATTGCAAAATAGTGCAAAGTGAGTTGAGAGGTTGTGAGGTTGAGATTTGTATTGTTGTCTTATATTGGTTTTGTTGAGGGTATTAGATGAAGCTAGAAGAGGAATTTGGGTAGTTCGTAGTGGAGGTTGCAAGCGAACTTGAGGAGAAGATTATTCAGTTGGAAGCTTTAAATAGGCATGTTGTTTTCTACCTCTTTTTTATTATGTTGGAAAGATTCTTCATTTCATTGTCATGTTGAAAGATTATCTTTTACTTGTGTGAGATGCTCGGATATGCTTGCATATCACTTGGTTGTTTCTTGTTTTATGAAACCTTACTTTTGATATTCTCATATAGATATATATACAATGATTTTATTATTCTATGAATATAAATACTATTGGTACTATACATAGAATGTTGGTACTATACAAAGTATATATATAATTTATGTGTGTAGCATAAGATAAACTTGTGTTTTGATATACTTGTTGCAATGTTAGTTTAGTGTGAGTCAAAGGGAAGGTTAATTCTTAGGGTTGAGAAAATCCATGGGAAAGGGAATAACCTAGAATAGAATAGAATATTAATGGTTAAAATACAAATCAAGCAATTGTAGTGGTGAAGATAAATGACCCTCACTTGAAGTATTGGGTGTTGAATCTTTGGCCAAAGTAGTGTAGGTAGCCACTATGTACACTATCAATTCACTGTGATCCAAATACATACTAGGATGAGAATATCATAGAATTATAGGTTGACTTTATGATAAGATCTAGACATGTAGGATACATCACTATGCTCAGGAAAGGCTATTTGAAGGATGAGGCTACCAAATTGATCTCTTCGTCGAAGGGAGGGCCATCTTACCAAGTTTAGGTGGATATGTGTGGGATCGTAGTTAGTCCATGGTTGGTAGAAAAGTGCTTGAGAGATGCTTCTCCTTGTGTATTTGGTGGCCACAATTTGGGAGGACATTTTGGACCATTTGTATTTCTAGTTCATGTGAGCTTGTTTAAGCTATGTATGTATCATGTGTCCATATTTATGGAAATTGTAATGAAAAATGTTATCTTGAGTATATTTATGTAAAGTTAAATTATACTTATATTATTGGAATGATTCTTTGATTATGCAATGGAAAAGTATGGATAAAGTTATATTTTAAATGATGTATTTATTATTAAATAGAAAAGAATTTTTTTTATTGCTCTACA
>VDFB02361275.1:0-20240 GCA_007258455.2 Sequoia sempervirens | reverse complement strand
CTAGGTTGGCTAAAAGCTAACTAGTTTGATAATGTCACTATTTACACTAACACCCCCTCTTAAGTGCAACTTATATAGAAATATATGCAATGATGATGGGTCACAGTCACTAAGCCATGTTAGGTACCCATGTACAAATTTCTTATAAATAGATTAAAGGAGAAAACCAAATGAGAAATAAAACTCCTCTCCAAAAGAGAAATGATACAAAAAAAATAATGTACAAGTGAAGAAGATAGGAGATAGAAGGACTCGTCATGACCCTCAAGGACTACTTCTACCACAATGTACAATAAATGTTCCCTCCTATATGAGTGAAAAGAGAGGTCAATATGGCCCACTAAAAAGTGAGATGCAAAGAACCCCTTGTAAGGAAATGCTCCCTCCCAAAACTGAGATGAGAAGACAAAACATGCAAACTCCCCTCAAAATGCCTCTTGTAGTGTTGGTAGATGCTTGGCATTGGATGTTGAAGATTATCCATGATCGTTGAATAATATTTCTCCCCTTAGAATGAAATAACACTACAACTGCATGCAAGATGACTTCTCATTCCAAATAGGAATATGCAAGAAGAAGGATGAATGTTTCTAAATTCTACACATGATCTAAACACCTAGATGATGTCCATGATGATGTCTTCAAATACTGCTCAAATACTCCATGTGAAGGCTAATATAGAACAAGATCCAAATATGTATATGTTGGGATAACATCGTTGATGTGGTTGTCATCAAATAGAAGATGAATGTCCTCAATAGTGTCTTTCAAATTTGCAATATGAGACTCCATAAACAAGGATGATATGTTTGGTAGAAATGCATTCAAATGTGGTAGATCTAAAAAATTGGTATCAATGTCCTGTTGCATAGAATTACTTGAAGCAATGGAGATATCAACACTGGATTCATATGTAGCAATGGTGATGGAGATGAGATCTCAATGCAAGCCATGGGGCTACATTGTTTATTCCCAAATGATGTTGATGTTTTACAAGATATCTGAGTGAGACCATATGATGTTTTTGCATGCGTTGGAACTAAATGACCAAGTAAAGCAATACCATGATTGAGAAGAATTTGTTTCATTTCATCACTTTGTCTTCGAATACAATCTTCTATTATATGATTTTTCTTCCCACAATATCCACACGTGATTTTTCATTTAGTATGAAGATTATGAACAATATTCAAATGGAAGGGACTTATTGTAAGAGACATGATCATGCGAATAGAAAAATCAAAAGCAGAAACACCAAATTACCCCTTGATTTAATAAGTGAGCCCCCGAGCAAATTACAGTGATTTGACACTTTATATTTAATGCGTTTACAATTACCACTAGGTGGATTTGATGTATAAATATTATAAATACTCAAAGTGGAGGTATATGTTAAAAGTACAACTATGATATATTTTCATTTGAAAAACTAATAGCACCACTATGTAGTGCTAAAAAAATAGGTAGTTTGAAAAATGAGATTCAAAAAAGACTCTATATGCACATGAACAAGTCCTTTGAAGTTTCAAAAATAGAAACTATGCAAGGTGACCTCTAAGAATATGTGATTTTTTAAAAACCCATTTACCAAAATTACAAAATAGTGACACCACTGGATAGAGCATGAAAAATTACCCCAAAAAAAAAAATTCAAAAAACTATGGACTTCTAAAGATGGAGTGCCAAAGTGAAGTTGTTGATGGAGAAGGGGTCTAATTTAGAAGGAAAATTGATGGCGTCATGTAATAGAATATGCCTAGAACTATCAAAATATTCCTTGATGTATGTAGTTATACCATGGACCAAAAAAGTATTTTTTAATGATTAAAAATAACATTCACCTCGAAAATAGAGCTAAGAATATGTTATTTTTATAAATAATATTCTCTACACAAATTTCAATGGTAGTTGATTGAAATTTGGTATGGATTTCTATACAATTATATGGATCTCTCAAAAAAATCCAAAAAAAGTGTCTCTAAAATATAGTGTTTATATCAAAATTAATCTCTCAAGCCTTTTGAGCACAATGATAGAGTTTGTTTGGTTTCAAGATGCAATGTATGAAATTTATTGACTAAAACCCCCTTGATTTGAGAGGTTGCTTACAAATTCAAAGCTCTGATACCATGTTGGAGTCAAATATTGGACCTCACAACCTAATAGATCCTCTAAAATGATAATAAGTCTTCTACAAGAGATTTTAAATAAGCCAAAATATGTTATATACAAAATGCATGAATCCAAATATATTATAATTACATATGATCTCCTTTAATATATAAAAATGGGGTGAGACGAGAAGGAAGGTGTGGACTCTAACCTCCTTCATGAGTGTAGGACATGTGTCCACGATCTGTCGTGTGCATGGGATAAGTGTGATAAAGGAGTCATAAGCACATGAGATAGGTGTCTAAAAAGGTGAATATCACCACATGAGGTGAAATAAAAAAGGAAAAGTCCTTAAGTTGCATATTTAACTAGTGTGAATATGACTCTCCTATGTAGGCTAAAAGCTAGCTAAATTCATAATGTCACTATTTACATTAACAAGAAACTTAAAGTACAACATTATTAGTATTGAGAAATTTTTCAAACTTCAAGTATGATTACACAAATAAAATCTAAATGCAAACTTAACAACCATCCTACCCAAACTTGAACAATCTTGACCTTAAAAAATATACGACTCCTCTCTTCATTCAAATTTTAATGAAGTTTTACAAAAAAAAAAAAATACAACACTTTTCCCTACACTATTATTCTCTTTTCATTCCCCGCTATCTCTAACCTAAAAACCCAAAATATGTCCTATAGTCTCCCTATTGATATGTTTCTTCCATGACTATCACCTATGACTCTATATGTATTTTTAGCAGCAAAAATCAATTGCCAATATAAAAACACCAAAATAAACCACCATGATTCCTATTTTGAACATTAAAATCTACTAATTTAACCAATTGTAATGTCCCATTTCAAAATAAGCCAATTTGTATTTTGAGAAATTTTCTCAACAAATTGAAACATGGCATGTTTAGATTTATAAGACATTTTCCTGAGACAAGAAGGCAATTCATTAATACATAAACTAGTTGCAAGGAAGATAATTAAAGGCGATTAAAAAAATGGTGCCTAGACTAAGATCTATGTGATTGGGTTTAAAGAATGATTAAATTAAAATTATAACTTACAACTTTTCAAGAGTCAAAGGGTGTATGAGGGGTTGGTGTTTTTTCTAGCGTAATCAAATCCTGTACCAACCCCTATGCTAAAAAATTGTCAAAGTTAGTGGCCAATGAATGAGTAAGGATTTTGCAGCCTTTACTCCTACTCTTTAGGCTCTTTGAGACCTATGAGGGTGTTCCTTGTTGTGTTCATGGGATATTTATTTGATTTAGAACACTTCTATGCATAAATCAATTCCTATTAAGTGCAAATAGACATTATTCATTAAATATTTGGCTGACCTTTGAACAAATTACTATCTATTGCTAGGAATTAGGCGATACTTTAGATTCATACATTGTAATTGAAAGTTTTTAATGAATTTCATTCTCATTACAAATCCCTAGTTAGGTGCATTACTAGCTCATCTATCTTTAAAATAACCTAACGAAGATACCAATGCTTCATCAATTGGGATAATGGAGTCAAATTTGTAACAATCAGTAATACATTAGCCATTTAACTCAGAAATTGGTGGACTATTGTCATACTACTTTGTAGTACTCAACTCACTATGTCTAAAACATAAATTCTTACCAAATCCTATGCTCTTTCCTCGCAAACTTGTTACATTATTCTAGCATTTAATAAATTCTTTGAATTGAAGCAGAAATAAACCCACACATTCAATTAAAACAATTGAAGATAAACAAAAGATCATTTACCATTTCATTTATAATTTGCGAGAGAATTACATAGGAGAGTATACATTCTAGAACTAAGATTTTCTTCCATATCTGGGGCTTCTATAAAACTATTTTAAGATCCTTACATACATGACTCAAACCCTACACTCCATACCATTCTATTCATCAGTATTATTTTTACACTATGCTTCTTCTTGAGCTTAGCTTTTCACTCAAACAATTATGAGACTCAGAATTTGAACCCCTGTAATGAGCCCTAAAGTCCCTTTTATAAAACAAGGGTGCAACAAGCTACCGACTCAATTATAGTTACATTTCATTTCAAAAAAAATTTCATCTGAATTTGAGATATTTCCCAAATGGTTAAATGCAATCATTTGTAGAACAAGGGAAAGAAAATTTTCACACCATTTGTCAAAGAGAAACCAGTTGATACCGCCAAAATCACCATTAGCCATTATCGAGCCTCCATATTCCACATCCACATTAAATAAATAGATTCTTCATGATACCATCCAAAAGGCACCCATGTCACCAAAAGGACACAAAACACCATCGAAGTAATATTACCACCAAAAAGAAAAAACCAAGACCCAGATACAATCCCACTCATTTAGAACCAAAATACACATTCCCACTTCGTGTAATTGTAGAGGTTGGAGAAGCCACCATTTTCTCTTCATCAGTGTCCTTCAGGTTACCCATGGAAAGTAAGTAATAGTGGTAGCCTAATTCAATTTCAATCATATTATTTGAGGGTCCATCCCATATTTCAATCAGAGAACAATGCTACCCTATATGAGCTCAATTATACTTAATCATCCTTCTTGCCTCCCTCACAGACCCTACCGACTCTTTTCCTTTAAATTTGGTTGAATCTCCTAGGACAACTCTGCTTCTTAGATGATAGGTACTCTTGACACTAATCTGCACTGATTTCTTACCATAGGCCTTCATCTTTCCCTTATCCTTTGGAGTCACAAGAACTCTAGGTGTGCCTTGTTAATTTTGAGGAACATCATCATGTGACCACGTGGTAATGCGGGATCATGATGAGCCAAAAGTGGGATATGATGGGCATGTGTAGGGTATGTGGCTGACGACTTCTTTTTACCTAAAATTGATAAAACAAAAAGGGTTTTTAAAGGATATTCTTAGCTTTCCACAAATATAAATTATGCTTTATTTTGAATTTAATAAATAATTATTATTCATTTTCTATTTGAATTACTTTAAATTCTTGATTGATAGGTTGATTGAAAAACATATGTAGCTTCAAATGGTATCACATATTTTTGAATCTGAAACATGTGTCATATTCTATGCTTAGCATACTATAGGATTAAAAAAAATTGAATTTCATGAAGTTTTGACCAAGTTAAGGTGGTCAGGCATACGAGTTTTTATATTTTTTAAAAGTTGTAATGAAAAATTCATAATTAATTATTTACTTGGGAAAAAATTACAAAAAAATATGGATCACATCTAACATGAGTCCTCTACTTATTTCTAAAATATTATAAAAAAATATTACCATTTTATTGTGGTAAGGGTGGTCAGACAGACACCTACTTATTTTTTCCCTGAAATTTAAGTACTAGTACATTGAAATTTCAAATTTTCACCAAATAGATTTTTTTTTTTATAAAATAAACCTAGTAGTTTAGAAACTACATTCAATTTTTTATAGATTCTATTCTTACATATTTTTGAAATAATATCAATATATTATTCAAATTTTTAGGTCAAGTTGCCTAACTCTGATTTTTCTAAAGTTTTCACCACTTAAGGGCTTATTTTTTCCATGATGATCCTGCACATACACACTCCTACAAGCTAAGTCTTCGAGACCTTCATATTAGGAAAATGGATACAACAGGCTTACTCCCGTTCACTTAAAATAAGCTAAGAGCAATAAGACCTCACAATTACACATTGACCATCAACTATTTTCTGGAAAAGATTGCAAAATATAAAACTATCACCACTCTCTTCACGGACTTAGAATTTTAGCTTTTGATTGCAGTTGTGAAAAACAAAGGCTATCAACCCTCATTCATCGAGTAGTTTGAGCATGTTTATCATCAATGCTCAGTTAAAGACCACACGAGTGAGTATATGATTAACTGTTTGCTCTTACATCACGACTGTTAATATTCGAGGTGCATGAAAATCTGTGTATCAACTTCAATGATTATAGGAGAGTAATCATTGGCATGTATCAAGATTGAATTTGATTAATCCTGCAAGCATCTTCTACCATTAATGCTTGCTCGTGTGAAGCAAAATGGCTATCATACTCATATCTCTAGCTTTAAACAATAGCCATTTATCTCCTAGTGAAGTGGTGCATCGACCGACTCAGATTGGATCAACTAGTTTTGAATTTCATCCACTATTGCTTTCCAATCCTTTAGCCAATGAAATTGGACCAACTATATTCCAACTCATCTATCACTAGGTTCCACCATCATCTTCTAAGCACAAGAAAAGATACATGGGTCTCAAGCCTGTTGACCTCGCGACTTTGAACAAAGCATTATTTTATCTACACAGGGTTGGCAGGGAATGACTGAGATTAACTCCCAGCACTCCTTCTTAGTCATTGATTTGGAAGCTTCACAACATTAGTCATAATAGTGGAGATTGGTCCCCACACCTACAACGAGACACACATCCAGTGCTTGTTGACCTCGTGGCTTTGAATAAACCATTATTTTATTTTCATGGGGCTAGCGAGGAATAGCCAGGATCAAATATTGAGATCGAATAATCATTTAATCTAGACAAAAGGGCTAGTGAGAATGATGACTTTAATGGCTCAAGATACAACTTAAGTGACCGGTAACCGGGTGTGGCAGGTCAATAGAGGATTAATACATTCAAGGTTTATGACTGTGCAATTTTTCAAAAGGGGGCTTTTAACCAAAACCCTAAACCCTACCCTCAAACACAGAAGATCAAACTCATAACAAGGAAAGATTTAGCTCAAATTTTTCAAAAAATTTAAGAGCTCAACTAATGGCTCATGCTCAGGGATGCACACCCCTAGTGGGTATGGTGAGAATCCAAATCTCATGGTTGAAGCAAACCAACAAAGAAGCACAAAAATAAGGAGCTTGCTAGGACATGGCAAGAAGGCGCAACCAAAAGAAAACACACCAAACCTATGTACAATATTTACATAACCATACATTGTGTCTTCTCTTTTCATTTTAAAATCCTTTGCTAATGTATAGACCATTAATCCCACCTCATGCAATTCTGTAGGCTTCAATCTTCAAATTGGTGGCCCAAGGCCCCCAAAACTTGAAACCAACTCTTACCTCTGTCAAAGACTTTATCCTTAGCTATCTATAATGGATCAACATTTCTACCAAGTGTTTCCAAACAATCAGCTCCATTGGGATTAACAAAATCAACCCCATATACCATATTTCCAAAATCACCCTATTCATTAGCCTACTCCAGTACAAGCTTATTTGATTGAATTGAGAAGATGAAACATTCATATTTCATTTGATCATTAACATCACCAACTTTGACATCATATTTAATTTTCATATCAAATTGAAAACCTTCATAAATACTTTGGTGTACACCATGAAAACAACCCCTAAATGTATCAAAAGTAAAGGATACATATTTAGGAGAATCCTTGAATTGGGCATCATAACATGGGCATACAGTTAAGCACTTTAATTCAGATACATCAAAGAACACCTTGGTGTCCAAGAGATGGACATCATACTCACCATCATCATCCAAGAACTAAGTAAATGTCCTCATCTCAGGCCTAGTAACATATCCTGACTCATTTCTCAAACCATCATTTGGTTCAATGCAAAAAGCTTCAAAAGTAGGTTGAGACAATTCAGGATAATCAAGGTCAACACAAAGGAATTCATGTGCATTGGTAACTTCATGTGCATAATCAATTGATAAGTATACTGACCCAAATGTGAAGGACTCATTATACCTTGAAATTTGTTCATTGACAATTGAACATGAACCTTCAATATCCTTTACATGAATGTTGTTCTCACTGGATGAAGACATGTCCATACTCATATTGTGAAGATGAGAAGAATCAGCAAAGAAGGATCCATATTAAATTTCATATTGACTAACATCACCCTCACTTTTATTTGCATCATTTGGCTGCTCTACACATAGATAAAAAATTCTTCCAGTGTCAACACAATTTCAAGATTCATCAAATTGTTTCTCATTATCCATGGGCAATAATGTTGATCTAGGATCCATGTGTTAATAATACATAACTTGGTCATTCAATAATGAACCCCTTCTTTCATCAATGAATGCACTATCATCCTCTTCCTGTATAGCTAACATTTCCATCTCTGCTTCACACAAACAATCATGAACAACTAGGATATAAGCATGTTCATCAACATTTTCATCATTTCTAGCATTGTATTCAAGATCAACACATTGAACAATCATATTTTTATCTTCAAATCCTTCATCATTCAGACAATTAACATGCTCAGTTGGTAGCAAACCCAAATCACATTCTAGGTATACATCGAATGCAATTTGTTCATTCACTTGTGAACAAGTAATTTAATGAATATATGCATCATTGCATCCTTCATGTGATTGAAGTACTTTTGGATCATCCCCATAAGATCAGTTACAATCCTCAGAGAAACAATAAAAAACTTCAATCTCATCATGATCCTTAATCTTGCCTACAACATTTATATCAAATATAAAATGTTCATCCTACGAAATGCTCCCAAGAAACTCATCAATGTGTTGCTTTGTTTGCTCATGGCCACACTCTAACCATGTGTTAAATGCATCATCAAAGTTCTCAACAAAGAGTGGGTTATTTCTACACCAATAAAGGTCACCACTTCTCATCTCAAATAAAGTTGGAGGTTCATCAAATAAGGGATTATGTCATACATTAATTTTTTTCATAAAAAATTATGCCTCCTTAGCAAGAAGCTCCAAATCTTTCACATCTTCACCATCCAAAAAGTCATTACAATTACTAGAAGAGCATATAGACACATTTTCAGCTTCATCCCCATCATTTGTAGCTAACATCATTGAGTCACATTCTGAAAAATCTTCACACGAAGAAAATTGTTCACCCTCAAGTAAACATACATTCCCATAGTTGTCAGCATATCCCCTACTCAAAGAAAAGGATTCAATCTCTATTACATAAGAAGAATCATAGTCAAAAGAGGAATGAATAAGCTCAATTCCATCACAATGATGACAGCTAGAAAACTCACCAATCCTGAGACTACATTCAGGTTCCTCAGATTGAATGCCTAAAATTTCATTTCCAATTCCTTGATCATTAATTTGTAATAGAGTATCAACAACATTTGCATCACTATCATTGATCATATCATGACATGGGATGACTTCTTGTATCTCTTTTACTTCTTCATTATCCAAGACATCCCAGGGAAGAAAATCATGCACATCTACTTTGTCATCATATCATGTATCTTCATCTTCATTATTGTTGTATTGACCTGCATATGTGCTACTTGTGAATTGATTACAATGATTACACTCTCCCATACAACAAGATGGGTGTTCATATTTTGATAAACTCTCTTCACTTGTTTGCATTTTTTTTTATCTTCCTCAACAAGACATCCACCATTAACATTTTGAGGCATCACATGTTTTTCATAATCACACTTAGCTCCCTCTACAATCCTTATCCAATCAATTACTTGGCCAAGCTATGAGGCTTCAATTCCTTTGGTAAGGAACTCAACCCTAACTTGTAGATTTCACAAAATAGATCAATGCACATTGAGTCCTTAGGTCAAAAAATTATGGGAATCTCCAACAAGGCATCCACAAATATTGAGAACAAATCATAAGGAGATTCTTCTTTGTGCCTTTCCATTTCATACAATTTTTTAACGAAAGACATCTGATCAACTTTGCTCAAATCTTGTTGATGTTCAGCTTGGAGCTCACTATAATCCACAGATTGTAGTGATAGGGAAATCGAAACAACAGAAGCATTGTCATCTTGATAGAAATCTCTACTCCTTGATCCTATGGTTCCATTTGTATGAAATGTGCTAAGATAACCAACATTGGTAGCTATATATCCTTTCATCATTGAGTATTTTAGATTGTTTTCAATGTCCATGGAAATTTGATATGCTTGGTGTAATGTTGTAGGGTCTTTATCTCTTAATAAATAACTCATCTTATTGTAAAATGCACCAAAATAAACAACCAAACATTCAATGTCATTAAGTCACATATTTTTAGGAATATCCCTTATTTCCTTTGCAAATCTAAGATTGAAAGCAGGAACCAACTCATCATCATTTTTCTAGATTTCCATAAAGTTTTTTCTTACCACATTTGGATTCACCCTTTCACCAAACTGCTCTACAAAAGCTATCTTAAATTGATTCCATGAAGTTATAGAACATGTTGGTAAATATGAGAACCAATCTCTAGCATCTTCCTTCAAAGACTAAACAAAAAGCTTCATGACAACATCCTCGTGATTTTCCTCATAGTCCCCCATTAAATCCATGAATGTATGCAAATGCTTAGAAGCTGATTTTGAACTCTACCTTGTGAATTTAGGAAAATATTTCCTAACATTTTTAGGAATCAAGTTTGGTAAACCTTTAATACCACTAAAAACTAGTGCCATATACCTTTCGATAGAGAAATTCTCTTGAGGGTATAATGAGAACTGTGTGCCCTACATATTATTACTTGACATTTCATAGGGCAACCTTCTTGCATTCATATTCAATTCTTATCAACCTCATACAAAATTGTCAACTGCCTCGTTTACTAATTCAACCATGATTCTAAAATGTAGATCAAACATTCATGCCTTAAAACTTTCTCAAAGGAATAATTCAAAAATAAACATACTTCTTCGACCCATAATACATGAATTTCAACTTTCACTTTCGAAGCATGTAAAATTACCACTAATATTCCCTCTCTTGGTGCTATTTCACCTAATTGGGAACCATTTACATCTTAAGTCTTGAAAACTTCTCATAAATTACTTGCAAACATGATAATATTTTCTTCAAATTTATGAGAATACCTAGAAATTTGTAGCAGTTGTTGACCTTTCTTCTTGACTGAAAATTTGTAGATCTAGAACTTTTTTGTATTCTTTATCAAGTTCTTTAGATAGAGTCACCACCTCTCTTCATAGAGGATTAAACTTCAAACAATATGAAGTTACTTCAAAGGTAAATATCATTTTGGGTCTTCTCCAACAACGGAGTCACACACAAATTCTTTGAAATTAAATGCAACAAAAGGTTTACCAGGTTCAAGAACTTTTCAACATCTGAACAAGATGCTCAAATCCACCAAATGCTTGACTTTGTGATATTGCAGTCTGCGACTAGAGATTCAAAATTCTCCCCCAATGGACTCGCCAATCATGTTGGATTTTTTTCCAGCAGAACCTTGAAAACCTCTAAAGGGTAGCCAACCCTTATGCTCAAGAATTTTCAAAGTTAGTGGCCAACGAATGAGTAAGGATTTTGTGGCCCTTACTCCTACTCTTTAGGCTTTGTGAGACCTAGGAGGGTGTTCCTTGTTGTGTTCATGGGATATTTATTTGATTCAAAATAGTTATAGGCACATATCAATTCCTATTGAGTGCAAATAGACATTATTCATTAAATATTTTGTAGTACTTTGAACAAATTACTATCTATTGCTAGGAATTAGGTGGTACTTTAGATTCATACATTGTAATTGAAAGGTTTTAATGAATTTCATCATCACTCTGAATCCCTAGTCGGTTGCATTACTAAATCATTTATTTTTAAGATAACCGAATGAAAATACTAGTGCTTGGTCTATTAGGAAAATGGAGTCAAATTTGCAACAACCAGTAATATATTAGTCATTTAACTCAGAAATTGGTGGACTATTGTCATACTACTTTGCAGCATTCAACTCATTGCATCTAAAACCTAACTTCTTACCAAATCCTATGCTCTTTCCTCCCAAACCTATGAACTTATTCCATAATTTAATCAATTCTTTGAATTGAAGCAAAAATAAAACCACACATTCAATTGAAACAACTAAAGATAAACAAAAATATCCTTAACCATCTCATTTATAATTTGCAAGAGAATTACATAGGAGAGTATACATTCTAGAACTAATATTTTCTTCCATATCTGTAGCTTCTATAAAACTATTTTAAGATCCCTACATACATGACTCAAACCCTAGACTCCAAACCATTCTATTCACTAGTATTTTTACAATGTGCTTCTTCTTGAGCTTAGCTTTTCCCTTAGACCATTGTGAGACTCAGAATTTGAACCCCTGTAATGAGCCCTAAAGTCCCTTTTATAAAACAAGGGTGCAACAAGCTACCGACTCAATTATAGTTACATTTCATTTCAAAAAAAATTTCATCTGAATTTGAGATATTTCCCAAATGGTTAAATGCAATCATTTGTAGAACAAGGGAAAGAAAATTTTCACACCATTTGTCAAAGAGAAACCAGTTGATACCGCCAAAATCACCATTAGCCATTATCGAGCCTCCATATTCCACATCCACATTAAATAAATAGATTCTTCATGATACCATCCAAAAGGCACCCATGTCACCAAAAGGACACAAAACACCATCGAAGTAATATTACCACCAAAAAGAAAAAACCAAGACCCAGATACAATCCCACTCATTTAGAACCAAAATACACATTCCCACTTCGTGTAATTGTAGAGGTTGGAGAAGCCACCATTTTCTCTTCATCAGTGTCCTTCAGGTTACCCATGGAAAGTAAGTAATAGCAGTAGCCTAATTCAATTTCAATCATATTGTTTGAGGGTCCATCCCATATTTCAATCAGAGAACAATGCTACCCTATATGAGCTCAATTATACTTAATCATCCTTCTTGCCTCCCCCACAGACCCTACCGACTCTTTTCCTTTAAATTTGGTTGAATCTCCTAGGACAACTCTGCTTCTTAGATGATAGGTACTCTTGACACTAATCTGCACTGATTTCTTACCATAGGCCTTCATCTTTCCCTTATCCTTTGGAGTCACAAGAACTCTAGGTGTGCCTTGTTAATTTTGAGGAACATCATCATGTGACTCCTACAAGTTGAGTCTACAAGACCTTCATGCTAGGGAAACGGATACAATGGGCTTACTCATTTTCACTGAAAATAAGTTGAGATCAATAAGACCTCACAATTGCATATTGAACCTGAAACGAAGGATTTTGGTACCTAAATCCTTTATTGGTCTTTTAGGGTTTTGCACCTAAAAGGGGAAGGATTGGACCAAAATGCACAATGTTTCACTCAAGATTAATGTAAGGATGAATGGGATATTGATGTGAAGTGTGTGTAGATTTTTTTGAATGCTTACAAATGCAAATAAGTGAATGCAAGATGTTGAAAAACACAATGTTGATTGCAAATATGAATTGGAAACCTTAACAAATGAAAACAAAAATAGATGAGACTGATCAGAGTGCACCTAGAGGCAGATTACTATTGCTAGAAGGTTCTAGAATTCTCCATAAATCATTGTTATTGGCCACTGGGACTAATTCACCATGCATGGCGAATCAGTCCTACTTCTGATGAAAAGTCCAGGAAACAGGTTTATGACTACCAATTGTTGAATTATGAAAAAACCACTTTTTAGGCCTATATATGGGACTCATTCGCCATGGGTAGTGAATTATTCCACCTAAAAGAATCTACAAATTCAGGAGTTGATTCTATGGAGCTAGATCTACACTTCTGCTTCCTATAGGCATCTGCTTTTAAATTGTCAGATTCAGGTCTAAAAGTGACTTTTTTGTTGATTCTTTGACTTGTTGAATAAAGATATGACTTTAACAACCTTGAAACTTGATCTTCAATGATTTCCAAGCTTCCAAAGGACCTAAATATGCAAACACACAAGAAAAGAAGAAGAAATGTTGATTGTTAGGGCATGGGGGTTTGCCTTGGTCAAACCCCGTTTAGGTAATTAAATCAAAATGATGAAAGAAAGGAATGAAACATGAAATAATGGAATAGATTACCTTGCCATGATGATTGATCTTTAAATTATGCAACATAACATGTATAATCTACCCTTGAATGTCTTAGGAAGCTAGATTAATGTCTTGCAATGTAAAAGCCCTAACTTGCTTGACTTGAGATGGATGATAGATGATTGAGAGCTGAGGAGATTATGAAATATGAGAGATTAGAAGATATGAAAATGAGGTGAAAATCACATATTTATACACACTTGTGCCTTAGTTACCCATTCATACCTCATCACAAGCTGACATCAAGTGTTTTTGAATAAAATCCCGAAAGGAAATTTAAAATATTTTGAATTTGGGGCCAAGGGGGACTCATTCGCCACCCATGGTGAATGGGTCCCACCTAGGACCTAAAAATGTGTGTCAGGAAATATGTTGTATTAAATAATGTTGTTTGTTGGGATAATATTTAAAAATACACTTAATTTAGCATATGAGAGCATAAAGGAGTCAAATAAAGCATGAGAAAGGGATAAATAGTGAAGATGTGCCTAGAAAAGTGTGAAAGCTTGTTACAAGATTTTACAAGACTTCAAAATAGGACTTCTTGATGAATAGAAAGGTGATTTTTAGGTGAATTGTAATTAATATAGTCTAGAAGAGTGTAGAAATGTCTTACAACACTTCACAACACCTTCACAAGACATTAAAAGCATTTTATTTAGTTTGTAAGGGTCCAAGACCGAGTGTGGATGCATAAAATTCCTCACAATACTAGATTAAGGCCTCATTAAATCATTAGTTAATCCCATGTCAAACAAAGGGTACTTTTTTCTATGACACATTTAGCCCCCACTTTAGTGAGAGGATGAACTTACTTCAAAATCACACTAAAGTAGACATTCAAGAGAGATCAACATGTAGGTCAAGCCCCCAAGATACAAAATCATGCAAAGGAAATATGGAAAGAAAGATGGGGTGAAAAATGTGTACTCACTCTGGGGCCGCAGAACTTCGGTCGTCTACAGGGTGAGAAGGACACAACATACTCACTTTGGGGCCACAGAACTAGTTGTCCGCTGGGTGAGAAATCTCAAAAGGTAAGAAACATATGCTAGTTGGTATGCACTCACAAACACAAAGGTGGCTATGGGGAAAATCCATGCTGCTAGTTGGGCTTCCTACTCAACCATATTAAAGTTACACCTGTTGATAACTCTAACAAGGCACCACAAAAGAAGATGAAATGATTTTGATACTTATAGACATTGTTAATGCAAAATAATGTTAGGATTCTTCAAAGGGATTTTACTTTGTTCATGCAATGTCTCATCTTAGGGAACACCATGCTCAATGTCTCCAAGAGAGGAAAAGTGAAAACAATCTCATCCTGGGTAACATTGTACCTAATGCTTCCAAGAGAGGGGAATTGCAAGAAAAAGAAAATCACACAATGAAATGTGAGTGGTAACGTATACCCCCACTTTAAAGTGGTTGTGAGCACCCATACTACGAGCAATTTCTTTAAAGTAGAAGAGAAAGAGGAAGACATGAGAGCTTACTCGGAAAGCCCTATGCCAATTCATATGTTTCCGATAAGCTTCGTCGTGAAAAAAAAAGAGAATTATGTCATATGTGAGCCAACCTAAGGAACATTGTCCATGTCCCAAGCTTACTCTTATATGTTCATGAAAATTTAATGACTAGCCCAAAGAAGGAAACAACAAGTGACATACGAGGGCAAGGCTACTAAACCAGTTGCCCCCACTTAGTGCAAGAGAAAGGTGAGCCAAAAAGATTAATGAGATGCAAGCTAGAGTGAAAATCAATAGCAATTACAAGAATCAGATTCCCCCACATAGGGAAGCATACCAAGCTCCTAAAAATGTTGTATTTTACGACTCAAGGTAATACATTCACTCTATGATATGTGCATAATGAAGTATTCTCATAACATTTCTTTCAAATTCTAGGAGGGAGGGTGATCAAGTTATCATGGAGACGTCGTGACAAGATACCTTCTTTATCAAGAGGAAAAGGTCGTTGTGTGATTGGGGTGAAAGATACATCGTGCTTAGTTGTCATGCCTACACAAGAATCTATAGATTGCGATATTTTTTCTTCTTCATCATAAGAGTATACAAAATCTAATGAATTCAAATCATGAGCATTTTGCGAGATGGCAGTTTGAATGTTGTGGGAAGGATGATATTCAAGGAAATTAGGTGTGAAGGATGAGTTAGGGGTATGTTGTGTGAGACTGAATGAAGGTGGGTAAAGGATGAGAGGATTATGAAGATATCCTAAGAGATATGTATGTAGTTTATTGATCAAAGGGGATCGAATGAACACTGGTGCATTCATATCCTCATCAGGTTTGTTTTGATGTATCTCTAAGTGTGGGCAATCAAGAACCACTTGTTTTCCATAGTCCAATGCCATGATATTCTCCCTAGGAGGAGAGTTTTTAAGAGAACAAAAAGCCACATGTGCTTAAAAAGTAAGGCTTTGTTCTTCCACAATAACTTTGTTTCCAATAGTGGAATGATCAATGATGGGATTATGAGGAGGGGAATGATGAATGTCCATAGGCTCATTATCTTGTCCCATGTTATCTACCCTACAAGGAGAGCTTGTTATATGTTCATCCAAGTTTGAGGTTTGTAAAGTAGCTTCATCACAAGTGGAGGAGGTATCAAGAGAAGAACATGTATGGTTTGCAAATAAATCTTCCCATAAGATAGGGACATTAGGGAAGGGAAGATCAAGGGTGTCATGATTCTTAATAGGTGTGTCTTCTAATACCAACCTATCCTTTTGACATTGAGGAGGGATATTAGGAGATGAAAAAGTTTCATTGTCATGACCATGGAGACTTGGTAAGGTGATGTTGAGGAATGTGTCTAGGATCGCATGTTCTTGTTGTGTAAGGTCATCCAAAGGGGAATAACGAAATGGAAAATAAAGAGTTTCAAGGCTTGTGACTTCTTGAACCAAAATAACTTCATCACTAATAGGAGAGGTATTAGAAGAAGAACAAGTATGTGTGTTATGATTGTCGTTATGATTGTCTGCATTCCCATTCTCACCAATGGGTAATGGAAGATTAAGAATTGTATGAATGGATTGTTTCTTAAAGTCCCTATTATGGTAGTCAAAATAAAACTCACAAAAGGGGATATTATGCTTATGAAATCCATGTTTAATCAAATCAAGAACATATCTTTTGAAATAAAACATGCTGAAATGAAAGAAAGTACAAGACAATGCAATTTTTAGTTTGTAAGTGTTTGTCTATACAATGCAACAATTTGAAAATGACATGTTGTGAATGAAAAAGTGAAGTCAAACAATGCATGAAATGAGCTAATTGAAGCAAAATTTAACAAAATACATGCTACAAAAATGCAACTGATTGATATATACAAGTGAAGATACCAAATAGAACCCTAAAAAAAATTCTGAGTTCTGTAAAATGTTGTTTCAGGGGTCAGAAGGGACTAATTCGCCCAAGGTGGCGATTGAATCCTAGTATGGACTTTTCTTCATATTTTTCAGAAATTTTTAAGGGGTTTTTATGGTTTTTGAGTGCTATGATGTAGACTTAAATGAAAAATTCAGAATTTTAGAAAATTTACATGAAATTAGATGCCAAAAATGCAACCTAAATGTACTTTTTATGAATTCAAAATTTGAAACTTAGCATGCAAATTAATGAATGAAAACCCTAATGAAAAGTCAATGCAAGGCTATATATATGATGAAGGACTCCAAATTAGAAAAGAGAAGTATTCAAAATGCAGGTTCACCAAAATGAAACCAAGGATTTTGGTACCCAAATCCTTCGTTGGTCTTTTAGGGTTTTGCACCTTAAAAGGAAGGATTGCACCAAAATGCACAATGTTTCACTCAAGATTAATGTAAGGATGAATAGGATATTGATTTGAAGTGTGTGTATATGTGTTTGAATTCTTACAAATGCAAATAAATGAATGCAAACCAATCTAATGCAAGATGTTGAAAAACACAATGTTGATTGCAAATATGAACTAGAAACCTCAACAAATGAAAATATAAATTGATGAGACTGATTAGAGTGCACCTGGAGGAAAATTATTGTTGCTAGAAGGTTCTAGAATGTTCCATAAATTAGTGTTAATTGCCACTAGGAATGATTTTCCATGTATGGTGAATCAATCCTGCTTCTGATGAAAAGTCCAAGAAATAGGTTTCTAACTATCGGGAGTTGAATTGTGAAAAAACCACTTTTTAGGCCTACATATGGGATTTATTCACCATGGGTGGTGAATTAGTCCACCTACAGGAATTTGTAAATTCAAGTGTTGATTCTGTGGAGCTAGATCTGCACTTTTGCTTCCTACAAGTGTCTTCTTCTAAAATTGTCGGATTCATGTCTGAAAGTGACTTTTTGTTGATTCTTTAACTTGTTGAATGAAGATAGGACTTTAACAACCTTGCAAATTGATCTTAAATGATTTCCAAGCTTCCAAAGGACCTAAATCTACAAACACACAAGGAAAGAAGAAGAAATGTTGATTGTTAGGGCATGGGGGTTTGCCTTGGTCAAACCCCGTTTAGGTAATTAAATCAAAATGATGAAAGAAAGGAATGAAACATGAAATAATGGAATTGATTACCTTGGCATGATGATTGATCTTGAAATTCTGCAACATAACATGTATAATCTTCCCTTGAATGTCTTAGGAAGCTAAATTAATGTCTTGCAATGTAAAATCCCTAACTTGTTTGACTTGACATGGATGATAGATGATTGAGATATGAGGAGACTATGAAAGATAAGAGATTAGAAGATGTGAAAATGAGGTGAAAATCACATATTTATACACACTTATGCCTTAGTTACCTATTCATACCTCATCATAGGCTGAGATCAAGTGCTTTTGAATAAAATCCCGAAAGGAAATTTAAAATATTTTGAATTTGGGGGCAAGGGGGACTCATTCGCCACCCATGGCGAATGGGTCCCACCTAGGACTTGAAAATGTGTGTTAGGAAATATGTTGTATTTAATGTTGTTTGTTGGGATAATATTCAAAAATTCACTTAATTAAGCATATGAGAGCGTAAAGGGGTCAAAAAGAGCATGAGAAAGGGATAAATGTGAATATGTGCCTAGAAAAGCATGAAATCTTGTTACAAGACTTTACAACACTTCAAAATAGACTTCTTTATGAATAAAAAGGTGATTTTTAGGTGAATTGTGATTAATATAGTCTAGAAGAGTGTAGAAATGTCTTACAACACTTCACAACACCTTCACAAGACATCGTTAAAATCATTTTATTTAGTTTGTAAGGGTCAAAGACCTAGTGTGGATGCATAAAATGCCTCACAACACTAGATTAAGGCCTCATTAAATCATGAATTAATCCCATGTCAAACAAAGGGTACTTTTTTCTATGGCACAAAACCTCAACTAGTTTCTTGAAAATATTGCAAAATATAAAAATATCACCACTCTCTTCACGGACTTAGAATTTTAGCTTTTCATTGCATTTGTGAGAAAAAAAGGGCTATCAACTCTCATTTATCGAGCAATTTGAGCATGTTGATCATCAATGCTTAGTGAAATCCCACACGAGCGAGGAGACAATCAACTATTGGCTCTTACATCATGACCGTTAATCTCTGAGGTGCATGAAAATATGTGTATCAACTTTAATGATTATAGGAGAGTAATCATTCACATGTATCAGGATTGAATTTGATTAATCCTGCAAGCATCTTTTGCCATTAATGCTTGCTCACACGAAGAAAAATGACTATCATGCTCATATCTTTGGCTTTAAATAATAGATGATGATCTCTTGGTGAAGTGGTGCATCGAACAACTCAAATTGGATAAAAAAAATTTGAATTTCATCCGCTATGGCTTGCCAATCCTTCATCCAATGACATTGGGCCAACTAGTTTACAACTCATCTGTCCTTGGGGTCCACCATCATCTTTCAAGAAGAAGAAAAGATACATGTGTCACAAGCCCGCTGACCCTACGACTTTGAATAAAGCATTATATTATCTACGCGAGGTTGGTGGCGAACAACTAAGATTAACTCCAAGCACACCTTCTCGGCCATCGATTTGGAAGCTTCACAACATCAAGCAAGATAGTGGAGATCAAGCCCCACACCTATGAGACACACGTCCAACACTCATTGACCCCACAACTTTAAATAAACCATTATTTTATTTGTGTGGTGCTGGCGAGGAATGAATAGGATCAAATCTTGAGATCGAATGGTCATTTAATCTAGACAAAAGGTCTAGTGAGAACAATGACTTCAATGGCTCAAGATA
>VDFB02361274.1:0-11271 GCA_007258455.2 Sequoia sempervirens | reverse complement strand
TAATTATTTGGTAGTCCAAATTAGCAATTTAGTTTAATCTATCATTCGAATATCTTAGGTAGTATGTGTATTGTTAATGGGTATAACTTAATTGCTCACTATTGGTTAATATTTGAATCAATTTATTCATTCTTTTAGAGCTTAAATGCGGCTGGCATTGGAGATTTCTTGTAGCAGAGTAAGAATAATTTGTTAGCTCAATGACAAGAAGTAATTAATGGGAGTAGAGCGGCAAGGTATGAAATAGTAATACTGAAGAAAGAATCTTACCAAGATTTCAATGTACATGAATAGCAAAAGATTAAATAGATTAAAGTATTCACTTACTCATGCGAGGCTATAATATTGTCAATGTTTTTATTTAATTAAAGAGCTAAGATTGGTTTAATCTCTTAGTAACTATGGGGATTATTACCATTAAGGTTAATCTTGTTAGAAGAAATATTTCTTTATCATGAATATTGTATTAAATGACACGTGTCACGGTATTTTTATTCTTGTGTAGTTCAAAACATGCATATGATTGAAGTATAGGGAAATTAAATTAGGGGTATATGATACACTTGGTTCTTTACACTAATAAACTTTATTTTTAAAATTCTTGCTTCTTAATGCTTAGGAGTGAGTATAGAATGAGGGGTTTTGTTAAATGGTATGATTATCACTATGATCATTAAGTTTATTAGTTTTTCTAAATATGCAAGTCAAGCATGTGGGTATTGAAAGATAGTTATAAGTGCATAATGATATAATTTTACTCTAGCAAAAATTACATTATTTATTTCTAGTATACTAAATGAATTAAATTATTTATTCTACCTGCACGTTCACCTTGGTATTTTCATTAATATTTTATACTCATATTCTAAACCTTTTTTAGTGTGCTAAGTGTTTGTGTAGTATCAAACTATAAAATAATTTGTATGCTTACATCATCATTCAAGCTTGTTTGTTTGTAAATGGTGTAGAAAATATTATTGTACTCTTTAGTATAATACAATTCATTTAAATTGTTTAAATGTAATTTTTATATTCATTTAATGATATTAGGTTGGTTGCTTTAGTAAGTCTTTTGTCAATAGTATTATTACTTAGTTTCCCTATTGTGATTTAGATTATTTTTGCAAATTGTCTACTTGGAGAGTAACCCTTCCTTCATTTGATGTCTTATCAATATCATTGAATTTTGAATTAAGTGTGAGTAGTTTATTACTTATTTATCCTTATTTGTTTCCATTACACAAACTAATTTAGTTCGTTAGATGTGTTTTATTAGTATTATTTTAGGCGGGCTTTACAGTGTTGTCATTGATGTCAACTGGTTAATTGGTTCTCAACTAGTTGCTGCTATCATTGATGTCATGGAAGTTGGTTATTGGTTGTCTATGTCAAGGATATTGAAAAAATTATAGTAAAGAAAGTTTGTAAGTATTCAATGGTTGCTCTGGGTTTTTCTCCGAGATGTGCTAATATGCTAGTGTGGATTTGAGGTGTTGTTCATGATTGTTGGTAGTTGTTGTATATAGAATTTGGGTCTCTGGATTGTTGTACAATGCAAGATATTTTTAACAATTGTGAACTGTTCATTTTAGTGTGTCTAGTTGTGGTTTGGGAGAAATGCAGCTGCTCCGAATTTTTTTGAATTTTGTTTTCAGGACTTTCCATTATGAGAGTAAGTTGATGAGGTTGTGTTCATGTGAAATTTTTGATCCAGAAGATTTGATTGAGTGAAGGTTTTGTGTGCTTAATTGTTTTATGTGTTTTACACTGGTGTTGGCCGACCTTGTGTTAAACACTACTTAGAAAGTTCATGATGTGTGGAAAACCATGTTGGGACTTATTGATGTCCTTATTAAGTTTTTTTTTGGGTTTGCCTCATTCTATTTCCAGCGTAGAATGTTTTGGCACTGACCTAATTTGAATTTGTAAATACAAATCATGTGTGGCCAACTTTGGATGAGTTTCAAAGTTGAAGATGGTATAAATATAAGATGAGATGTGTATGAAAGATGTAATGGATGTGTGAATGAGCAAGCATGATAGATGCAAGATATATGTGAAATAGTGTGTATGTGTGATATGAGTTTGAGTAGATCAGTGTGAAATTATAAGGTGAGTTTTCGAAAGCAGTGATCTAAAGGTGTACTCTATCATTCAAGTATGTTTGCAAGTGTGTGAGTGAATTGTGGTTGAAAACATTTTTGCATTAAAATATTTTTCTCTCTCTAACAAATCACTTCTATATTCTTTGTAATTATATGGTAGTGAGCCCTCCAGGTGGTTAACCCTCATTGGACAGTGAGTCCTATTTTCTACCAAGTTTGGACAAGTAATTCTTGTCTTGGTAGTGAGCCTTTCCGACAGTGAGCCTTTGCACTTGGTTTTGGAATTCTCTATATTGTGAGCTAATCCTCACTATTGTTTTTCTCTCATTGGGTTTTCCATGTAAAATATGGTGTTATTGTGTACATGGTTTTACTTCTTTTTGTTTATGCTCTTACACTTAATGATTAATCACATTATAAAAATAAAGGATTTATGAATGGTAATTGATATAACCTCTAGTGGAAGTTTTAAAGTTTTAAATTGTTAAAACTAATTCACCCCCCTCATATTTGTCTTGTTCAACAATTGGTATCAGATCTTGGTTCCTTGGAGAAGAGTTTAACCACTTAAAGAAGGTCTAGGAGGGTGAGCAAGATCACTATTGAGTGTCCTAGGTAATTCGATGGGATTCACTATGCCTTCTAGAAGACAAAGGTAGAAGGATATCTAGAATGCTATGGATATGATGTTGAGAAAGCTTATAGGATTCTATACATTGATCCTGCTAATCATCCAAGTACAATGGATGAGATCAAGGCACATGAATCAAACAATAAGGAAAAGTTCATTCTAAAGAATAGTCTTTCACATTATGAGTTAATTAAAGTTGCAAATATGAAGAGTACTAAAGAGGTCTGGGATGCATTGGAAAAGAGTCATGAAGCATATGAAAAGGTCAAATAAGAAAATTTGTAGAACTTGGAGGCAAAATTTGAGATCCCACATATGTCTGAAGAGAAGAACATTAAATCCTATGTACATAGTGTAGATGAGTTGGTAGGCAAAATGCAAGGACTTGGTGCTATAGTGGATGAATCCAAGATTCTGAAGAATATTCTTAGAACACTCCCTTATGCATATGGTGAAAATATATCTACTATTGAGGAATTTGTAGATTATAAAACTCATACTAAAGATTAGTTACTGGGTACTCTAACATCATTTGAAATGAGAAAGACTAGCTTGAGAAATGGATCGAAGTCAAAGACTGCTTCCAGGGATACAGACATGGAAGATCTGAATGAATAAAACTTTGATGATGTATAAGCTAAGTTTGTAAGAAGAAAGAAAAAGGGCTTCGGTAAGTATCAAGGTAAGTTACCATTTAAATGCTTTAGTTATGGATAAATTGGTCATTATGCTTCAAAATTTCTTAAAATAAGTGAGAGGAATAAATAAAGAGTAGGCAAATAAAACAAAGAAAAGATGATCAAGAGAGCATATTATGTAAATTAGGATGTTGGTATTTTGTATGAAGAGTAAGTATGGCAGCCCATGCGTCACGAACCCCAAGGACAATTAAACAATTATTACTGCAATTTTTTTTTTTTTAAAGTTAATATAACATACATCTTTGATACACATTAAGTCATGACATGAATTTCATTTATGTAGATTCATTAGCACATACATCCCTTGGGTTACACGAGAAGTCATTACGAGACTGAGATCCACACAATGACAATAAAGAATAAAATCCAAAGATATAATCCATAAAAAAGTAAACATTAACAAATGTAACACATACATGAAGATTCATTGATAAGAAACCATATGTGTACATAAATACAACATATGCATGATTAACTTAACACATTGAATAACAATTGCCATGGCCAATATCTGCACCAAGTTTAACATTACATTACAGTACAATGTTCTAGAGGTACAATGATACAAAGTGTTTCCAATCATGAATGGAAACCATACAACAAGATAACATGATGCACAAAATCATAACTGGCTCCAAGACAGATACAACTCTGGAGTCGCCGCAATAGCACCAATCCGCACCTCTCGATCCTGTTGAGGATCAATGGGGTGCTGCTTTTATTCCACCCGACCATGTGAGTCGAAGGCCCACCCCCGTGCTAGGAGCTAACAAGAAAGAGACCTCAACCAGAACATCCAAGCAGGGAACCACAGGGCTTCGGCGTCATACAAAAGTATCATAACACTCAAGGAATTACGATGACATAATCAACCACATCCAAGAGTCAACATAATAACTTAAAGTCATAAATCTCATCACATTAAACAAAACGATAACTAGTAAACAAGTAACCAAAGGAAGATCATGAAACAAACTGAATTAATAACATAATATAATTCCAAATTGCAATTAAACAACACAATAACATCATAACACAGTACCATAAGAGTACAAGGTCATAAGTCAAATATCAATGAGATCATACAAGACCACAAAGTACACCAAAGATATATTAAGGCAATAATCACAAATCAATATAAATCCATATATCAACAATCTAACCCAACTCCCACAACCTACTTCCAGAGGAACACAATAAAGTAAAAACACCTGGGCAACTAGGGGAGAGTGTCATCGCATAGTCCTACATGGGCTGTCCAGTGCTCTTCCTCCCAACTGGAGGCAACGGTCCCATCTATGGCTGTCATGTGCCCTTCCTCCCAACTGGAGGCTTCAGTCCATAGGGTGACTCATGCGGAGCCATAAACCTCTTGTGAAGATGAGCTCATGACCTTGCCGACCACGACCTTCTCAGCCTTCCATTAGTCTGTGGAAGCACTAATGAAGACGAAGCATCCATTTTTAAATCTTACAATGATATTACTACCCAACCCTCCTAAGTTAGTGTGGGTTTTCGCGATTACTAACTCACTTTCGTGGGTTATCCACCATTGCCCTTCCCTTAAGCGAGTGCGGCCCCCGCGAGGAGCCACTTTCAGACCCAACAACATAAAACCGAAACCAAGAAACCAAGGGTTGTACAAAATAACAAGAACATTAGATCACAACTGAGAAGCATGCGAGGCATTACCCATCTCGCTATAAATACATAATAAAATTCTCAACAATTCCATACAACCCTTTCAAAATCATGAAACCAAACCACTTGCCACATCAAGGGCACAAAAAAGAGAGAGAACATCAACTGAAAATCATCTCAAGCCTCTGGAAGTATCTCAAAAAGTTTACACTAGGGTTTCCCCCATCAAAGAACTAACAACAAAAATTGCAAGGCCACAAGAACTATCTTCAATTCAAATATAACGAATGAGTACATAAAAATAAAACCATCAACTCCATCCAGACTACATAACAACTTCGATACAAATAAATTGGAAATTCAAGAAGATCAACTATCCACAACTCATAAACAAAACAACACAAATTAAATGGCAAAGGATTCCTTGAATCAAAATTAGTCTCCAAAGAATCCACACCAACACAAAACCATCCAAACACAATCCTTCAACAATAGAGGTAAAAGCATGCAACCAGGAATCCAAGGGAGACCTCAATTTCCTCCTCACAAGATACCTGTGTAGCTGGTAAACAAATGACCTTTGACAAAAACATCAAACATAACAACAATATAATTTAATGTTTCACCAAAATAATACAAGTGGAAAGATTGCATACGACAAGAAGCATAAACTTATCACAACCAAGCATCACATTAGTATCCAAAATACTCCACCATAAAATCAAATAATAAGACCCCCACAACTCCAAACAAATCCAAGAATTCACCACGCAGGGTTAAACGAGTAACAACACAAATTAAATTAAAGAGGATTCCCAACTCATGCAAACTCGAGAAAATACACAATGAAAGGGTCCATCAAGTCACTCATAAATCGACACAACCCAACGGAATAAAAAATCATTTTTTTGAAACCAAGCAAACGTAAAGGAGGACACATCAATTGGAAACATCAAATTAACCCTTAAACATACATATATATTCAATACTAATTCACTAAAGAACGTCAACTTTCAAATACAATTTATCCATCTAAATTACTCAGTTAACTAAAACAATTTATGATACCCATCACAAGTATTCTAAAAGACTTATCCATAAAGAGAACTTACAATCTACCATTAAATGAATATAAAGAAAGTCAATTTTCAAAAGATTAAAATCCCATTCACCAATAAACTATCCAATTCAAGAATACCCTAATCAATCACTAATCATGCCCATACATTTAAATTTCCCCTTTCATTTATCAACATAATTGTAAACTACTTAATAATTGGGTAGTTAACTCATTATCATTTCATAACTACTTATGTCCAAAACATTATTTCCATTTTCATTTCATCATACTAACTTAACATTCACTTCCAATATTTAAATTAATTGTGGAAACCATTTAAGACCAATTGTCTATACTTTAAAATGAAAATAATAACAATACTCTGAATACTTAAACTACATATTAGAACTTACCACCTTAAAATCTTAAATCTTAAAACCACTACATATTTATATATTTTAATTCTTTTTAAGGAGGGAATGTAAAAAGAGAATAGATCTTTTCTAAGAAACCAACAAGTCTACAAGACTCAACCTCATAAAAAGATAACTTATTCGATTCTATGTTAAATTCTATTTCCACCCTATACACATTAAAAAATAAGAATTAAACAATCAATGTTGATATATATATATATATATATTCACAAATTGCCCTTCTACTATATTATCCTATCAAATTTCACAATTTAACAAATTAATAGGAATTCCTTTCTATTTCCATATCTTCACTATAATAAAATTTTATTTTGATCATACCAGAAAATTAACCAAACTGATTATAGACATAAATAATTGATAAAATTAACAGTTAAATTAATGAAATCTAATTAAATGAATTAATTAAATATATATAAATTCGCTCCAGCGCCGCCGGTTAGTTAAAAAGTTTACCAGGCGCACTGCAGTTTATAGGGGGTCGTGCTACCCGATTCCTGCAGTCTAAAAAAAATAAATATATATATATATATATATTCATAACAGTTTACACGCGCCTTAAAAATTATATGAAATTTTCATTTTTAAACAACAATTAACATATATGGGTTTAAATGGGAATTAAATCCCATACAACGCACGGACGAATGCCCAGCCGCGGACAGTCTGCGGACTGTCACAGCAGTCCGAAGGACTGCCGTGGACAGTCTACGGACTGTCACAGCAGTCCGAAGGACTGCCGTGGACAGTCTACGGACTGTCACAGTAGTCCGACGGACTGTCGTGGTAGCCCGTAGGCTACCGCACCATCACCATTGCCGGCTGGGTGGTGGGTACGGCTGAGGCCGAACCATCACCCAGTCAGTATTTTTTTAAATAAATTTGCAACAATTTAATCCGGTGAAATTTGAACTTTTAAAAAAATTTCATACTATATTTACATTTATATATATACATATATATATGTGTATACATATATATATATCCGATATATATATATATATACATATATATATTGTATATAAAAATATTTCGAATACAGAGAAATAGCACTCAATTGTACAAGTTACTGTTTCAACATAAATCTATACAAAAAATAAATTTGTAAAATTTATCTACAAATGAGGATTTACACAACCCCGAATTCCCAAACAGGACATTATTCTTTTATTGCTTTATTATAATTTTTAACACAAAACTACAGTAACACTGTTCAATTCCAGAATCCCAACAAAATTTCACTTTAAATCAATAACAGTCCCACCCCAGTAAAATTTTCCTGATTGAAAAACAGTCCAAAACATTTCTAAAGATTCGAGAATTTTCTACAAGCATTAAATTTCAAATCTAGGAGAAAATTCATTCACAACAAAGGATTCTTATTTCGTTTGATGCTATAGAAAGAGAGATAATTTAAAAGAAGAAGGAGAACTTGGCGTCCTGCGCCTGGAGAAAACTGTAGAAGCTTTATCCTTCTTGCCAATCCAATCCTCCGCTAACGATTGTTTCCCGCCGTAGCTCCAAGATCCTCCCTCAACTTAAATCTTATTCCTCAATGAATTCTCCAGAATAATAATAGAAAAGAATGCAATACTACAACAAAAAAAATGACTGCCACAATTTCTCCAAAATCTGTTGGAAAGAGAATGCCAACCCTCTACCAACAAAAATCCCCTAAATAAAATCACACACAAAAAGTCTCTTCCATTTCCTCTTCCTGTGAATACCAAAAGTCACATCTCAAGAAATAACTCAAAATAATTATTAATCCTTTAATTCCTTTTGTTGCCTTTTCATGCATTTACATTTCATTTTCTTTTATCATGCATTTGATTAAAAATTAAATAAATTTAAATCCACAAAATTGAACTTTTATTTGTATATATATTCATTATCTCCACAATACATTATTAATTAATTACTTCCACATTAAAATAATTAAAATCAACCATTTGCAAGATTCAAAATAAATGTAATATTTTTACCACTACTACTAATATTTATCTATTGCTTTATTTATTTATTTTTCATATTCTCCAGTTCTCTTCGACTTCCAAATGCTCTATAGGTGTAGTTTCATTTCTTACTTTAAAACACTTCAGTTTCCTATCTCCTTATCCATTTAAATTTTTTATTATAATAATTATCTTTTCAAAATTATTTTGTTCATAATTATTATTAACTTCAACAATTTAAATCAATTTATCTAATAATATCACTTTTACTTTTAACGAATTAGTTTAATTTGATCATTTGTTCTACATCATTTGATTTAATTTAATTGATTATTATTTTAATTTCTAATCATATTTTTAAATAACCTTGCAAATCACTTATGATTTGATTAATTATTTAAACATGACTGTACTAACATATGATATTTTTCACACAATCAAATAACACAGTAATCAATGAAGCACACACAAAAACTCACACATAAGTTCTGAACAACCGACACGGAGGGGCATTACATCCTCCCCCCCTTAGACATCGACTTACTCCTGGAAGTCGAAGTCAATCAAAAACATGGTAACACAACATTATCAATGATCAAAAGCACATCAACACCATAAGTTAAAACATCAATTAAACGTCATCAAGTAAGCCATGAAAATTAAACAAACCAAAAATTAAGGAAAGGATACCAAAACAAAAATGGTGGCGGGGTTGCAACCAGACCAATTTGGTCAAACACCAGGACAAATGATGAGCTAGGTTGGGGAAAATTTCTTGTCAGCTCCTATGTTCAATGTCAAACCCATTGGGTGTATATAATGCTCGCCCTGTCCTGACAATGCAGGTGGAATCGAGACTTAGTTCCTGCAATCCTGCATGCAAACAAACGTTGTGCACAATACATATATATATCACAAATTCATCGTGAGAGGAACTCCCAGCATAGTAGGGCACTCGCAAGCGAGTGATACCACACTGTCCCTCCCACCAAACCACACATAGTAGTCAAAACAATTCTAGTAACTCGTAAACAATTTTCTTCTAATTAGTTAGGAAATATTCGTATAAGGATACTAACCATAAACCTAATTCATCTACTATATCAAAATGAATTACTACTTGACATTATAAGTATCTATACCTGCATATTACAATTACATTACCTTCGTCACTATGCTTTCTGAAGCCCACTTCCTGTAAATCAAAAGCTACCATAGAGAATTGCACATTAGTACCAATAATTCAAATTGCATCTTAGCCTCAAGATACTATATTCTGCTAAAAATCATAGAATAATTATTCACAAAACTTACATTTTAAAACTCATAATTTTCACACAAGAACTCCACTTTAACCATTATTCAACACCAAAACTCACATCAATTTCAATAAAGAGGGTAAAATTTTACACCTTCACAAATTCAAGAAAACATAATTCATCACTCAAGGACAACAAAATCGTAGATTCCATGCACACATGACATATTCACACACATAAAACACATCACCAAGAAACATGTCACACTAAAACTCAAGGGTCCATAGAGCATCGCCGACAGGAAGGATATCGGTGCATTGCGCACTACATTGCGGGTCCTACCCCTTCCATTAGTTTCCTGCACCATCGACCTGACACCAACTAATAGAAGAAACTCAAGTTCACAACAATGACAAAAGCAAAGTGAAACTCAAGACTCACGGGTCTAAGCGTAAGGTTACATAGTGAGCACACATAGTGCCGATTAATGAACCTTGGCTCTGATACCATGTTGTAACACCCCATCGTGCAAACCCCAAAGGACAATTAAACAATAATTACAATTTTTTTTTTTAAAACAAGTAAACATACATAAGTAAATACACATTAAGTCATAACATGAATTTCATTTAAGTAGATGTCATTAGCACATACATCCCTTTGGTACACAAGGAGTCATTAATGGTATTCCAGATCCACACAACGCATGTACAAAAGAAATAAAATCCAAAGACATAACCTATAACAAATTAAACACATAACATTGAAAGACATTACACAAAACCATCCGAGTATTATGTAAATACAACCTATGTAATAATTAACTTAACACGTAAGCAACAAACTCGTCATGCCGCAATAATCACAATACCTGCTAACATTACATTACAAATATAAATTATCTAGGAGGTACTATTACAAATGTATGTTTCCAGTAAAACATAAATGGAAACCTTACACAAGATACCATGATACAAAATAGATGAATACAAAGCATCATAATTGGCTCCAAAACAAGTACAACTCTGGAGTCGCTACAACTGCACCAATCTGCACCTCTCGATCCTCGACTAGGGACCCAATGGAGTGCTTAGCACATTCCACCCGACCATGTGAGTCCGAAGACCCACCCCCCATGCTGAGGAGCTAACAAGAAAGAGACCTCAACCAAGAACATCCAAGCAAGGAACCACAAGACTCAACAACATACAAAAGTATCATAAAGCTCAAGGATTACAAGAGTCAACATAATAACTTAAAGTCACAAATCTCATCACATTAAACAAAATAATAACCTATAAACAAGTAACCAAAGGAAGATCATGAAACACTTCCAAAACAAACTGAATTAATAAACATAATACAACTCCAAATTGCAATTAAACAATACAATAACATCATATCATAGTACCATAAAAGTACAAGGTCATAAGTCAAATATCAATGAGATCATACAAGACCACAAAGTACACCAAAGATGTA
>VDFB02361273.1:0-38181 GCA_007258455.2 Sequoia sempervirens | reverse complement strand
ATGTGTGAAGAAAGCAAAATCATAGTTTTTTTTAGCAGCTGGCTCATCATAGAAGAAATCGAAGTCTTAAGGTCATTTGATTTAGGAGGAGACAAGTCAATTGGTATTGCTGGTGCCATCATACTAGTTATTATTATGTCTACAAGAAATAATTGTGTTGAGTGTATATTCTTGAATATGTTGGCTGCATAATGTGTCTAAGAAAACTGAGTTGAGCAGATTGTCTTTTCAATATGTAGCAATGTGATTAGCATTTCCAAAGAAGCAAAAATTGAGTAAAGACGAAAGAAAGATATATCAGAATCGACAAAGATAAGTTATATTATTCCTTCAATTGTTCTATCTAATGATATTTGCTATATGACTATAGGCTTCATTTGTATCAGGGGTAGTTTGATTTTATGAACTATATTAATCTCTTTAAAATGCAGGATGGATCAAGGAGCAAAAGGATGTTGGATTCTTGGAGATATAGATTCATCCCACGATTACACTCCTGCCATTCAGAGGGAGTTAAATTCCAGGCACAATTTGAGATCATGTCTAGGAAGAGGATTTAAGGTTCTAAGATCAGTCAATGGAGGGGAGTTCACTTCTAGAGGATTTTTGCAATCTTTGTATTGAGGTGGGGATCAAGAGGGAGTTCTATATTCAGCAAAATGTAGTCCTATGTCTCGAGGAACTAGAGTGACTAATTGAGAAGAAGTGAAGGTGTCAGCTAAGTGGGTTGCAGTGTTGCAAGGCTAGGTGCTAAGTCCTTGGAAGACCTTTTTTTAGCTGTAGAGAACGAAATTGCACAAGACAACCAACTTGGATGGACGAGGAGGTTAGAAGGTTGATACGGGTACTTGGAGCTCCAGAGGGAGTCACAACATCATTAAGCTTTGTTATAATGTATATTTCTCTGAGACGGAGAAATATGAGGTGAAAGCCCTTGTAGTGTATATTTCTCTGAGATGAAGAAATATGAGGTGAAAGCCCTTGTAGTGTATATTTCTCTGAGACGGAGAAATATGAGCTAAATGCCCTTGTAGTGTATATTTCTCTAAGATGGAGAAATATGAGGTGCAAGCCCTTGTACATCTTTGAGACTGAGATGAGACATCATGTTGAGAGACTCCATGACGAGGATATTTTGTACATCTTTGAGACTGAGATGAGACGTCATGTTGAGAGACTCCATGACGAGCCCTTATACATCTCTGAGACTGAGGTGTGTTTTTCCACAAATGGGTGTAGCCATTGTGGGCCTCATGTTGAGAGACTCCATGACGAACCTTTGTCCATCTCTAAGACTGAAGTGTGTTTTATCCACAAATGGGTGTAGCCATTGTGGGTGTCATGTTGAGAGACTCCATGATGAGGATATTTGAAAATACCTCCCTAGCTAAGAGGGAGTGTTAGTGTTTTATAGCTTTGGGAGATATTTTCTCTCAAATAAAATTAAACAAAGGCAGGTTGGCCCTTTCCTTTTGTTAAACAAAATATTATATTCAACTGAAGGTCAGCTCTAGAGGAGAGCACCTAGTTTGGTATATAAAGGAGAAGGCGTCTTCTCATTTGATCATCCAATCAATTCACTCCAAGTTCAAATTCCATCAGCAGCAGGTCAAATTTTCTAAGCAGCAGATTAGCATCAAGGAGAAGTGTCATTACTTTTGTGTATTAAAGATTCGCTTCAAGGAGAGGTTGTATTATTCTTTGTATGAGACTCGACCTCTTCTAGGGCCTGATCTTGTGTGCCATTTCTGCACATATTTTTTGATTTATAAAGAGAATATCTTGCTGGGTTTTTCTCCCTCGAGTAGGAGGGTTTTCCCTGTGTAAAATATTGTGTTCATTATTCTCTGTGTTGTGTTTTCTGCTTATTGCATTTCTGATCCTAAAACTAACAAGGAGATCCTGTGAAAATGGCCTTAAACATTTTATGAAACATTTTTGGGTGGTTCTATTCTTGTTTCTTGGGGAAAACAGGAACATGAATCTTTGAGGCCATTTAATGTGGGCTACATGGACCTGCCATGGTGTGTAAATTATGTTGAAAAAATATATTAGCAGATCTTTATTCAACTTGAAGACATTGGTTTTCACACGAATGAAGAGCTTCAACTATCATAAAAATAGTAACAAGGTTATTGTCCTTAATTCTCATCATTTAGCATTGACAATTTGACAAGCATGTGAGAATTGAGGTGTCCAGCATTTTTTTTTTGGGTGAGGTGTCCAGCATTGCCATTGTCTTGTCCATGGCAGCAACACTGCCAGTAAATGCTACTGACTTGAATGGGTATGTATGAAGCTGATTTATGGATTGTTATTCCAGATTGAACAAGTTTTGAGTTGAATGATAGGTGCATACTGTGCACATGTACACACATCATGCCATTGTGGAATGTCAGGTTGTAATTTAGCAGCGGAAGTTGAGTGTAATCATGTGAAAAGGAGTTGAAAGTTGAAACAATGTTTTTGTGGCATGTGTTGTGTCTGGGTATGTTTCAAGTGGTGGTCAGAGCCGTCAAGACTATGTGATAATTGGGGTTCAAAAGATGTATGCATTGAGAATTTTTGTTTGAGTTCTTTTATCTTGGCTGAATCCATTAATACTTTGGGATCTATTATTATTTTATGATTTAAAATTATGATGATTAGTGTCAGAGTTTAATTCTCTCTGTTCTGTGGTCCTTGTTTTTGTATGTATTATTTTAAATTATTCTCATGATTGTTTTTTCAGGGATATAAAGGGTGCAAATCTACTTGTGGATACTTCTGGAAGAGTCAAGCTTGCAGACTTTGGTATGGCCAAGCATGTAAGTTGATTTCACAATTCTAAATGTAGTAGGACAGGTTTCTTGAATTCAATATATGTTCTCATCTTGTATAAGTGGGGCTTATCTATGATTACCTCCAACACTGTGTTGGAAGAACCTGGATAGACATGCCTCCTCCAAAGTTTCTTGATTTTGCATATACTTAACCCTCTAAATCTTGCGACCAGTCCATATGTAGGTCTAGATATTAAATCAGGTTTGAAAACTTGTGATAATCTATGTAGTTAGTATGTAACCTGAAACTTGTAGTTTCTGCAGGATGGAGTCTAAGGTACATATAAACATAGTGAAATATCTCTTAGTAGTCATTGGTCATCAGGTCTGAACTGTCCATTGGTATGTCATAGTGGTACTAGTTATGAGTAAAAGCTTTGGTCAAGCCTTTTGGTTGAAGTGTCATTCTTAGTGGGACACCACACAGCTACATGGGAGGTTTATTAGCCAGAAGTCTGTATAAGAAACCTGGCAAGAATATTTTTTTGGTTGCATGTAAACTTTTTGGAACAAACCACATTTAATATATTACAATTACAACCCAAATTTAAGATGGTAAATAACATTGCTCATTTTAAGATTTCAACATGAGCAAGAATTCTCATTCCCCTCTATAAGGATTAAAGTTTTAAGCATGAGTCAGAAATCTAGAAAATTTAGAGAAGTAGGTGTTTGTTATTCGCATCTGGCATGTTACAAACTGTTGATGCATTGATTGAAACTATGGATTCATACTTATCATAAGTACGGGAGAGTCAAGATACTGCTCTTTTGATTCACTCCATTAGGCATTTTTTCTTACAGCTTGTTTTGGATTGCCAGTATTGTAGTGCGACAACTAGGACACATTTAAGATTTTTTAACCTGGTTTCTGATCCTCATAGTCCAAAATCAGCAACAACTAATTTTACAATCTTGCTAAGGACTTTATCATTTAAGCAAGGCATTCGATTGATATTGGGGATGCCATCTTATCTATTGCAGCCAATAGTTCACATTGTCATATTTGTTATCCTCCAGTCCTTAATATATATGAGTGAGTTGTTGCTTCTGATGTCTTATATTATCAAGTAGTACTATTTTGTTCACATTTTCATATTTGTTATTTTCCAGTCCTTTATATCTATGAGTGAATTGTTGCTTCTGATGTCTTATATGATCAATGAGCACTAATTTGTTTAAATTTTTTTCTAACCTGCCCCCAACTTAATCTGCATTTTTATATGCTTTTTGTTGACCATAGATGTGCAGCATGATAACTTTAAAGGTGCTTTAATGTCTCATAAAATTTCAAAGTGCTTATTACTTATTTTCTCAGAGAATCAAATTTGTACAATTGAAATGATTTCCTATTCAACTTGTATGCATATTTCCAAGTTATGGGCATACTGATTCGTAAAGGCAAGTGAGCTTATCTTGCCTCTGCTTGTAGAGTACTGGTATCTTTTGATAGTTTTTAGCTATGGGTGAAAGATTGGATTTGCCAAGTTAAGATAGTGACCTTTTAACATTATATATAATGTATGCAATGAGTTAACATTTTAGTTATTAAAATATTGGCAATCCCAATGATAGACTCTTACTTGAAAAGAATTTTGAAAAATGAGTGTACCATTCAGAGAAGTAATTAGAACTAACAGTAACAGTGCAAAATGAAATGTGTGCAACCTAATTGGGACTAATGCCAAAAACTGACAGGTCCAAATGACATGAATCTCTTTTTACTTCCTACTGTGTTTCTTGTTTATTTGTGAATTTTGGCAAATGTATTTTAGATACACTCCCTTGAAGAATATTGTCAAGCATATAAATAATAATATATGACACATCAACATGCATCCTGTACACAAAATGAAAATTTAAAAATGGTAAGTATCATGAAATTTTGCTGAATTTCAGTGCGCACGTACTGCTAGAATAAGCTGCAAGTAAGCTCTTGGACACTTTCTTGTAAATACCGGGTGGTAGCGTTGATTGACTCTTCTCTTTTTGTAACTACTGTAAATGAATTGACCATACAATCATGTAATGAAACTTTTTACTTTATTCTACAACATTCATAAGAATAAGATTTCTTGTGTGGTTTCCACTGCTTCCTCAATGACATCAATCTCAAGCTTTACTTCTGTTGAATAGTAAATATGCAGGCAAAGATTATAATGACATTTTCTTGTTTTGAATTCTTATTGGTAACTTATTTTTCTGGCATTTAGGTTTAGGTCTAATCCACAAAATAAGCTTCAAGTTCATATGTAGAAGGCTCATTGATTTACAGTCTTTGTTTTGATGTCTTAATTTTTTTTATGTAAATGTCATTAGCAGATAAGTGGCCCTTCATGCCCCCGCTCGTTTAAAGGAAGTCCTTATTGGATGGCACCTGAGGTATGGTGTTTCAGTTGTATCCTCATTCTATTTTCTTTTTTTTTGTGCTGGTTGTTATCTTTTTTGAAATTTTAACGACTTAGAAGACATATTTGCTATATGCAGATTATGACACAGGGTAGCCCAGGCCATGATCTTGCTGTTGACATATGGAGCTTAAGATGTACTATTATAGAAATGGCTACGGGTAGACCTCCATGGAGTGAATATGAGGGGGTGAGTGTGCTTTATTGTTTAAGCGTTCAGATGAATTTAGATCATCTTTGTATGGGGATTTAGGTTTCCTTAATTTTGCTATAACTGAAATGCTTTTGATATGTCGTGACCATTAGCAGGCATCCTTTTGAATGGATACTAAAAGATAGGTTGCTTTGCCTTCAGCTTTGTGTTTCTTAATTAATTAGTTTCAAAATCTTCATCAAGTCAACATATCTTGTATTATATATATATAGCTGTTGTTGAGTAGGATTATATGAGATCTTGGCGGGACTATTCTGTTGGTAAAATGTTAGTAATTTTAGTATGTCTCTCAAGGTATCTTTTATGTGACTGTTTCAAGGGTGGATATATATATACTTTGAGAAACATAGTAAAATTACTAACATTTTACCAATAGAATAGTTCTGCCAACATCTCATATTATCCTGCTCAAGAACAGCTATAACTCTAATATTAACACACACAACCAGACAACAAAATCCACATTGCAAATAAAGCAGCACCAAGACTACCTAAACACAGCACCAACATAGCATCATACCACACCCCAATGATCATGAGACTTAGAAGGGTAATGCCCTACTTCCTCTACTGAAGGCACCATACTGTTTGCAGGCCTGCCAACCCAAGGACCAGTCAATGGAGGAAATCTGATCCCATAGCAGATCTCCCTTTGCCTATGGGCTTTGTGCAATGTAGGGCCACAGAAGTACAATAGTATAGTCTCTCCTGCTTCCAACCAACCCCTGAAATGATGAATATGGAGACCTGCCAAGACTTTGCCAAGGTTACTGCAATATATGTGCAGGATAGCAACTTAATTCCTTATCTCCACCCACACCACATCCAAACCTGACCACACAACAGGGGTAGAGGCTGAGCCTTCCCTCTCTGCACCCAAGGGTTTTGCTCCTTATCTTCTTCCAAGCCTGCATTGAGAGCTGACATGCCAAAGTGTAATGCCCCAAGCTTTTTCCCAAGACATTAATGTATAACAAATGGACAGACAAATTGTTCGCAATACAATTATAACTCATATGTGTCACAATGTATGCTTACACACTAGAGTTGCTGTGACACAACATGACACTTCAGAAATTCAACGTCAATGCATAAAGCGTGACTGCATGAGAAGAAGACTTAACTTTGTTGTGTGATGACATCACCACAATGACCATGCAAGAGGGTAGAGTACATGACCACTAATTGTATCTCTCACAAATGGGCAAGGATAGAATGAGAATGGATCTCATTTTCCTAGTCCAAGGAAACCCAATCACTTTTTCATCCCTCCAAACAAACCAAGACACAAACCACACATCCAAAATGATGTTGAAATGACATCCAAACCGCAAGGAATGTCTAACTAGGAGGTTGCATGGTAGGGAGATTTACTATCTCAACCTGGTCTAACAAGAGATTGACCATTTCCTCACAAGACACATCTTACAACACGAAAGGAAGAATAAATAACAAAGGAAAAGAAACACCATCAAACTAAGTTGATAGGCGGACAAGGTAATGGTCAACTTTTCTTTAGGAAACTTTTCAAAAAAAGGGCAGGAACTGTCCCTTATCTTAGGATTGTCCCTTTTAATCAGAATTGCCCCTATTACTAGTTAGAAATCACCCATGGCTATCTTGGAATAGCCCCTTTCACCAACAAAATTGCCTGTGGTTAAACAAACAATTCTAAATAGAGCACAAGGCCTCCAATAAATAGTGGGGCTCTTGGAGATTGCAAATTTGACATCGACAGTGTCAAAGGGTTCCTCTATAAGCCTACAAGGATGAGGTTGAACCTCCCTAACAAGGATGAGGTTCACAAGGTCGAAAGCTAGTGCAGGGCCAAGCCAATGTAAGCCAAAAGGTTTGAACACCAAACATGTTTTAGCATTCAGTTTCAAAGTGCTGATCTAAAATGGATTGAACCATTGAGTTTTGACATGACCAAGACTCAAAATAACATGTTCAAATATATAGATACCATAAATTCATGTCTAACCAAATTACTACGCAAACATAGCAAATGTTCCTTTCTTAACAACGCGACAAGAAACATGTGAATAGAAATAACTCCTAATCCATAGAGTTGAGTGATGACCTTTCCACTAATGATTCCAACTTAAGAAAGCATAAAAATGATAATTAAATATAATCCATAAGTTTCATTTTAACTTAAATGCAAATTAGACCTACACAATGTAAAATCAAGACTCAATACATCATATAATTTCATAGTAAAACGACATAGTATTTCAACCCATAAGATGATCCATGCAAGATTACTGTGTGGTACTCTCCTCCTATATGTGGATAGTTTACATAAGATTACAAAGGTAGTTCACAGCGCTTATACAACTTGAACCATAAGATTACAAATGCCCTCATTTTGCATATCTCGATAATGCATCAATGGAGATCCACAACAATTCAAGAACCAAGAGAACATCACATGCTCTCCAAAGCATTGAGAACAGTCGAGCTGGCCCCAACAGTGATTGACATCACCAAACCATGTGATACCTTGAGGGCCACCCCTCTAAACAAGGAGGTGGCTGATCAGACAATCAAACAAATGCACGCAAAACAAGGCGATTATGATTCAAGAACAAATCATACACAATACATCCAAAATGCATACATATTGCAATCATGATACCAACCAAGGACTAACAATGGGAATGACAAGAACCTCCAATTATGTTCAAGAGAATGGTGTTAATAACCAACACAACCAACACAAAGCAACACACACTCATTCATACTCAAATCAGATAAAACACAATCTGACAACAACAGGAAGACGGTATAGGTCATAAGATCAAGGAGTGTCATCACTATGGTTCTTTAAAGTGTGTGGGAGTTGAGGGTTCACAACTTTCCATAATAGACGGTTCTCAAGCTAAATAACAATTAGGACAAGGTCCTTGACTGAAAGCTATTCCTCAGGGAACCAACCGAAGTGGCCCTGTGTATGTGCCCCATATAGAAAATTAGAGGCTCTATAGTTCGTTCCATAAACGCCAATTGGAAACAATAATCTGACATGCTAAAAAATGAGAATATATACAAATTAAAATAGGAATTTGAATTAAAGTTTAAACAATGACACACATGGTAATCCTAAACCAATTTTGTGGGTAAATCCATCCATCCACAAATAAGAGAAATTGACAAGGCTAAAATTCCAAAAATATCCAATACACAAAAAGGCATTAGCAGAATAAAAAAGGTCTAAACTGACACATATTGCCAAATGATAAACAAACTTGTTTCCATAAGGAGATATCTCATCCCGCAAAAGAAAAATGTTTAACATGATCTAAAATTCAAATTCAAATTTCTTGGAAAATAGGTCAAGAACCATGCAATCCAATTCCACCATTAACACACCTTAAATTTCTCCAAATTTTAAAGGACAAAATTTCCAAAATCTAACTATACCCTTTAGAGCACAAGGGTGAGAAAATCACACTTCACCAATCACATAGGATTTTGGAAATTTTCTGCCATAGTTCTGATACGAATTTGCAATTTAAAAAAAAGAAAAGAAAACATATAATAGAATTTGTGTAACAAAACTAAATTCAATTCTAATTTTCAAATGAATCTACTGAATGAAGCCATATGTATTCCACAAAAGGTGAAGCATGGCCATTGAGGATTTCATTCAAACAAATGCATAATTTAAATCGATAGAAACTACCTTTCCTCAAAACAAATTCAACAATGGAGGTGGGTATTTCCCTAGTGCAATCCACAATCAAATATGAGCAATCCTTTTTCCAAGGATGACAAACAAGCTCCTTCTAATCTTTAACTTTTCTCCAAATTCAACATAAGGGTCTGAAGCCCACATGCAAGAGCCAAAAGTAAGAACGAAGAATTGATCCCCAAAATACATTACCTTTTCCCCTTTTTGATAGAAATTGCTAAACCACTAAAATATATTTTCCTCCTATCCCACTTAAACTAGTTATTTTTTTAGAAATAGATCTTTTTCATTTCCAAATGACTAATATCTTTCAAATAACTATTACCCTTTAATTTTAAAGACACACATTTCTTTTGAATAAAAATACATAACCTTTTCCAATTTCCTTATTAACAATACAAATTATTGAATTGCATAACACTTAATCCACTAAAGTATTAATAATAAAAATCTCTTTTCAAACTCATACATCAAAAACCAAGCAAATGCAACATATAAAACCAGGAAAACTTATTTAAAGCAGTCACACATATAATTTATAGGTTTCCACATAACATGAATCCATAATATTTAGTGGCATGGATCATGGTTCCCAAAGTTTAACTTTATATATCTCGCAACTCATCATCAACGGAGATTTGGAAATCAAAGATAAACACATTTACCCAAATCAACAATCTTTGGATTAATCATCATTAGGGAAACCTGTGCTTGGATACTCAATTAAAACATTAGGTGTATTTGCGCAATGAAAGATAGCTGAAGCACAACAGAATATACCAAATGAGAACATTTCATCAAACTAGTAATACTTCCATCTTGCAATTACATCATAATAGCAAAACATGACACTAAATCAAATCACATTTAATCATGTAACAACATCTTACAGAAGAGTGAAGATCATTTACAATAAACATGACTCAAATATCAAAAGATGCATATTTAATCAATTCACATAATGTCTTTAAATACACTCTTAACGTTGAACAAGTACAGTAACTTACGTCAGCATTAACTTATTAAAACAATGAAGCTGAATAAGCTGCATAGGTTCAATCATGAAATAACAAAGTAGGCCAACAATATGGATATAATCACAAGCATGACAGTGCTCGAACATTGGACATAGATTGTCCTACAAACACTTGCCAATCAGTTAAAGCATTCTTCAGCCCAAGTAATACTACAGGGCTAGGACAAGGCAAGAGTTAACATAGGTGGGGCTTTACATAAAGATTAAAGAATTGCTCCAGTAGGAATAATTGTAAAAGCCACAAATTAATGGACGAATCCTAGATTAATATGCCAGATTTCTTATGAAGTTGCATTGGATAGCTGCCTTAGAATGATGTCCTCACAATAATACTTGCTTGCCTAAGGTAACTACAACAACAAGGGTAGCTAGGTTTTGAAAAGAGAATATACATTGTAGATGATGATCTGATATATTATTATGCGTCAGCTTAACCCCATCGTGTTACTCCCAAGGAAACTCCACCATAGCTCCCACAATGAAAAACTACTCTCTACTACCCAACCTACACCACGGCAAACACACTACACCTCCCACCGTAGTTATATAGTGCTTCAGTTTTAATAAACTCCCACCTCCTTCCGCCACCACCTTGCATTAAGACAATGGCCATTATATTGCTTGCCAATCATCCATACATCAGCAATGTATGCTGCTCACTAACAAAGTAAACACAATGCACCTTAACTACCACCCTCCATTACACTTATTATTGTGACAACACCCTATACAGGTAATGGACCATTAAACATAGAAGCTAAAGTGGTTTGAAATATAGCAGACTTGCCAAATTAGGCCAAGCTTTAGCGCTATTGTTATAGTTGGCTGCGATGGGGTCTTGCATTATCCCTTCATTAGCCAAATGATCAGCTACGACATTTAAATTTTGTCTACAATGTACGAACCTTACAGATTGAACGTTTTGCTTCATGATTGATGCCTCTTCTACATATCTATGCATTCTCCAACTTGGGCTTCTACTTTATTCATAGCTTTGATCACTATGAGTGAATCACCTTCCACACGCAAATTAAATTGCTTCTGTTCTGGCACAGCACCTAAATCTGCTAATAATGCATCCCATTCAACTTTGCTGTCTGTACAAGATCCCCAGAAAAGAGATCCTTCATATACCAAACACCTTGCGAGTTACGCATTGCAAATCCTCCTCTAGCTGGGCCTAGGTCACCCCATGCCTCTCCATCAAAGTTTAATTTCAGCTCCCTTAAAGAGGAGGAGACCAACAGTCCTTGTTCCTACCTTCATTTTTCTTGCCATCCAACCAATTCATTTGAGTATTACCACTTAACCCTTGAACACATGATACACGTATTTATTAGTTAATTTGTTAATTTTTATATATATAACAATAATTTATATAATTATTAGTATATTTATAATTCATAAAATTATAAATATATTCAAACTTAAATTGTTTTATGATAGAATAATTGTGGGTTCTGTTGGGGCCTACTCCTAAGAAGAAATAGATACATATACTACAACAGCTAAACCTAAGTTGCTGAAGTTGAATTGGGTACAAGTACGCAGGTAGGTAGAATTTTTAGGGAGGGGGGGCTGTGAACATTCATACAAAATAATATAAAAATCATAAATATATACATTAAAGATTAAATATATAAATAATTTAGTAATAATTTAATATATATTACATATCAATTATATATTGATATATAATATTATATATATGAATTATATACTAGGCGATGGATATAATTATAGACCAATCCGCTACTGATTCTCTTGCTGAGCAAGATTTATTTTGTTGCTTTCCTTGTTAATGAGGAAAATGCAAACAAATCCATGACTAGCAAAGGATTTCCTAATAGTTAATCACAAAAATGCAAATAGATCAAAAAATGATTATCATTTAGGGTTTTGGACAAATGAAATGTGCTGAGATTTTTCCTTGCCACTAGTGACTAGAATCATTGTTTAAACGCCTCGTCTAACATGGAATCATCATGAAAATGCCACATTAAAGATAGAATTGTTAGGGTTTGTTAGCTGTAGATTTGAAAGGATTTGGACAGAGAAATTGCAAATCTAGCTCGAATTTGTAGGTGCATTATTTCAAAATCTGATTTCAAGATGTTTCATACTTGGAATCAACTTGATTTTCTGCCTATTTGGTAACCCAGGCTAAAAACTATGTAAGGGTAGTACCAGAAAGCCAAAATTCTGTACAAAATGCAAGCCAAAGTGAGGAAAAGAGATAGATACCCTCAAGAATTGAGGGGCTGTAGAAGCTCCATTATCTCTATCCACTAGTTAGGACACCTGGTTTTAACACTCTATTCCCCAGAGATCTAAAACCCCCTCCTTGAGATATTATAGAGGTGGAGAAATTACTGCGAACATATAATATATTATATCTTAAAACTAGCCATAGATTGTCCATGACTAATGCCACATCTTAACAAAATTTTTCTACATTTTCCATTTTTTTTTCAAGATTACTCAAAATCCCTTGGTGTCAACAATTATATAATATACTATATCTTAAAACTAGCCATAGATTGTCATTGACTAATGCCACATCTTAACAAAATTTTTCTACATTTTCCATTTTGTTTTCAAGATTATTCAAAATCCCTTGGTGTCAACAATTCATTGATTATTGGTGACTGACATAGGAGAGCCTGCAACAAGAAAATTTGGAGGAGATTTTGGTTGTAAAGATTTAGCAATCCATTTGCATGTAATTCATCTGCCACAAAGATTTTACTTGAATAAAGCTGGGATATAATCCCACTTTAAAAGCTAGAGCACTTTAATCCTTTTTTGCCAAGGATGTGCTTTATGAATAGGATAGCTTAGTCAGTGGCTTTGAACTTCGACCTCAAGTCTTCATTGGACACAATATTCTCATTCTCTATTGCCAGCTACATCACCACAATTTCTAGCACTTGCAAGTGAAAAAGCAAACAAATATAGACTGACTGGCAACCGTCATCTTTCCTTTCTTATAAAAGGAGGAAAACATTGCTTCGATTATTGCGTGGTCACCCCTCTAATGCCAAAAGCTGAACTGCACAACTCGCGTGCTTGGAACAAGGCAAGGTCAATCTCATATTAGGCCTATTTAGCTTACACACGTTCAAACATCATTAATACTCACATGCCAAAACATCATTTCATTAATAATCTAAGTTCCCATTACCACATCTACATGGACATTGTAAAAATCAGTTACATAAATAAAAACACATTCTTCTAATTATGTTCGTTGATAATTTCCAACATATATAAATATAAGGTTTACATTTTGGATTATCATGTAAGCTGAAGCCTGAAATATTATTAACCATAGTTACCAGGAGAAGGTGACTGGTATTAGCACAAGAGACAAGGATGAGTAATCATGATAATATTAGAAAGATAAGATCAAGAACCATAATAAGAGTGGTACCAAGGGTTGATTCCTCCCCTAATGTTTTCTCCATTCCACATTGTTCCATGTTTCTCATACCTCCTTCATTGTGACTTCCTTGGTTGGCGTGCCTTTAATATCCTTTTTTTGATCCATTCCAACATTCTTGGAAAGTTCCAACTTTATCGGAAAGGAAGTTTTACAGTGGCAGTAAGCTCAAGTAATCAAGATGAGTCCAATGGTATTTTTTGAATTCAATTTCGACAATCAAGGAGCTCTCCATACTTGTTGGAGATGTTTGCTCTTTTTGGAAAGCATCAATTTTCATAATGTTTTATATCCTCAGAGCTTAAGATTATTTTGACGTGGTTAGAATTCATATTTGGTCTATTCTAGTATTTTCTGCAACTTAGTGATTGTGTGGAAATATAATTATTTATCAAGTGACTCAAATAGTTCAAAAGTAAATTAAAATAATGTCACTTTATAAAGAGATAAAATATTGTTTTTTTAGGAAGTTATTAAATGATTATAAAATATAATTTAGAGAAAGATCCCAAGGGGTTATAAAAGGAGGTTGAGATAAGTCATTTCTTCATTTTTGATATTCTGGTTATTTGATATTTTCTTGAAACCCCAGTTGTGGAGGTTGAGTAGGTTTCTTCAACAACAGTCCTAGGATAAAAACCCAAGGGTGAAGATTGGTTTTGGGAGTGAAAGATCTTCCTTAGCCAATACAACATGATTCATTCAGAGTCATAGTTCATGCTGAAAGGATACAGTTTTGAGATTAATTTGTGTTGAGCAGAGTTATATATTTTCAGTATTATTTGTTGATGTTCTTGTACAGCGTCGGTCTCTACTTCCAGCCGATCTACTTTACATGTTGAATAAATTAGATAATAGCCTTTGACTATCTAATTTATATATATTGTGATTTAATGAAGAGGCACGATTTCTTAAGAAGATGCAATTTAATTAAAGGCCGACATCATTTGTTATGAAGGATTGTGATTTGTTTATTGAGGCCGACATCCATGAAGAGACTCGATTTCTTGAAGCCGACATCATGCATCTTAAAGTCACGTCTTTTGATAGGGGCCGACATGATCATTTAGAAGGGATGCGTCTCTCATATTCATTTGTATATATACTCATTGATTCCTCCATTTGTGATCATCTCATTCAGTTCGGTTATTCACATAAGTTCGATATTCTCAAGTGCGAGTTTATATTGAGGTGCAGATCAATTCTTATAGAAGGCTGTGTATTATCACTGAGATTTGCAGCATATTGTTTCTGTATTTGCATTAGTTTGAGGTGCCCATTGTTGGCCTTCATATCGGCCTTTGTAAAGGAGATTCTTGTATTTACATATCAATATATAAGTGATATATTGTTGCTGGGTTTTTCTCCCTCAAGAGGAGGGTTTTCCCAGGGTATCTGCTGTGTTATTGTGTCTGATTTTGAATTAATTTTCTGTGCATTTAAATCTGATCACTAAATTTAACATGGTATCAGAGCGGGTTTGAGAAGATCGTGATCAGATTTGTTCTCACAGCGATACTCTATCCTCTTCGTTATATTTCTTTGTCTATCTCTACTTTAGTCAAGATGGTGAACGGTTTGAAGATTGAGGATAGACTTGAGGGAGCATCCAACTATACATCATGGAGGTTTAGAATCATGCTCACATTGGAAGAGAATGATTTGGCTGAGTTTGTGGAGACCAAAGTTCCCGAACCAGAAGAGGAAGAAGAGAAGTTGCAATGGAGGAAGAAAGACATCAAGGCAAAGAAGTTGTTGGTTGATTCCATCAAAGACCATATTGTATCGATTGTCTCCAAGTTGAAGACAACAAGAGATATGTTCAAAACATTGGAGGAGATGTACGAAATCAACAACACAAGTCGGGCACTTGCACTGAAGCAACAACTACACCATGTGAAGATGGCGAAAGGAGAAACAGTGATTGCCTACTTCATGAGGATTTCAGAATTGAGAGATCAGCTCTCTACAATTGGTCATGTGGTCGATGATAAAGATTTGACGATGCTTGCTCTCAATGGTCTTCCATTATCATGGGAGTCCTACATTCAAGGAATTAGTGCAAGATCCAAACTTCCTAAGTTTGATCGCTTGAGGGCCGATTGCATTCAAGAAGAGTCAAGGTTGGTGGCTAGAGGCGTTGGTCAAAGTTCATCTAATGAAGATATTCATGTTCTTGCCTCCCAAGCTTCGAAGAAGAAAGGAAAAGATGGAAAGAAAGGATTCTTCAAGAGGAATCGAGATAAGGGAAATGATGGTGCTCCCCCCTCCAAGAAAAAGAGAGACTTGTCCAAGATCCAATGCTTTAGGTGTGATAAGTTTGGCCACTTTGCTAAGCATTGTCCAACTAGACCTAAGCAACAAGCCACCGTTGTAGATGTTGATGATGCTTCTCCGTGGAAGGATACATGTGAATATTTGTTCTACTCGGCATTGTCAAGCAATGTACCTACAGACACCAACACTTGGCTGATCGACAGTGGTGCTTCTCAACACATCACGGGTTTTAAGGAGCACTTATCAAGCTTGGTGGAGAAAGAGTCTTCCGAACAAGTCATTATCGGAGATGATGCTAGTTACTCCGTGAAAGGGATTGGAACCTCTACTCTTCATTTGGATTCCGGCATCACACTTCAGTTGAGCAATGTTCTTTATGTTCCATGAATTAAGCACAATCTCATTTCAATTTCGGCCCTAGAAGATAAAGGATATCAAGTTGCCTTCTCCAAAGGCAAAGTACTTGTGTGGATGGAGAATTCTAGCTTCAAGGATGCTCAAGTAATTGGAGTTAGACATGAAAGTCTCTATAGGCTTTGTACGCGTCCACTACAGGCATTAGTTCATGATTCTTCAAGTTTATGTGATCTTTGGCATCGAAGATTGGCTCACCTACACTTCCGAGCCTTACCTATCATGGAGAAGATGGTTACGGGTCTTCCTAAGTTCAATCAGGAGCATGAAGGAACTTGCAAAGGTTGTGCATTGGGTAAGAATACAAAAACTCCTTTCCATAGTAGAGAACGTAGATCTAAGTGTATTTTAGATCTTATTCATTTTGATTTATGTGGACCTATGTCTGTTCCTTCTTCAAGTGGGTTCTTGTATTATGTTCTTTTTATTGATGACCACTCTAGAAAGACTTGGATTTATTTTTTGAAAATAACTTCAAACATGAAGAGGGTCGAACTTTTCCTTCTAAATATATGTTTTTGCATTGAAAAACACTATTCATAAAAGTGAGCACTATTCACTTAAGTTATAACATTTTTTCACTTTATGAATGAATAGTAATTGAAAAATATAAAGTGACCCCTTCATTTTAAAGACACATGGTCCCTAGGCCAAAGATGATGAAATAAAAGGTGAGTATCATTAATTTAAGCACAAGTATTATGCCAAACGCCATAATTCACCTTGCCACCATACTCCGGAGATCGACACTGCAATTTGACGACCAAGTGCCGTCCAAGTGACCCTCTACCCAGACCCATTAGCCTACGAGGATCGACATAATAGGCTAATCCACCAACTTTGATGCTCGCGAAAGAATGGGGACATTACACACACTCTCTCTCTCTCAATTTGTATGCATGTATGTATCCATCTTTATATATCTATCTATAAACCTCTCCTATATGTATATGTATATTTGCATCAGCCTGCAATACAAATGGAGATATAGGACACCCAAAGATTATTGCATGTGTATAACTATCTATCTTTATAATCTGTTTATAAACCTTTCCCTCTCTGTGTATGTATATTTGTGTGCCTCAATCACAAATGGAGATATAGGACACCCAAAGATTCTTGCATATGATCATATTTATTATATTAATTAGGTGATATAGGACACAAACTAATTACTTGTATGGAAATCAGTTCGTTGGTAAAAAGAATGTCACTATTTCTTGCACCATAAGACACTTAGCTAATTACTTGTGTGTGTGTGTGTGTGTATGTGTGTGTGTATATGCTTGTGTGCATGCCTTCAATATGAATGGAGATATAAGACACCCAAATATTATTGTGAATAATCATATTTATTATGTATTATATTAATTAGGTCATATAGGACACTTAACTAATTAGTTGAATGCAAATTAGTTCATTAGTTAAAACATAAGTAACTATCTCTTGTAGCATAGATTACCCATCGGTGGATTAACTGGCCATCTTATGCCCTTGGTTGATCTTTCTGTTTGCTAGCTAACCTTTGTCTGTTCTGATAGATCTTTTAGGCCCAATTTCTTTAATTTTCTTGTTATTGACTTGCAAGCTTATTGAGTCTGCTGCTATGCTTATTATGCTTCACCCAATATCTAAGTTAATGATCTAGTATAACTTTTCAAAATGTCAAATTATTTCATACAACCACGTTGTGGCAATAAGGATATGGAAATATTGAGGCTGATTGTGAGAATATGTGGAAAGTTGGAAACATATCCAATTTTTCTTAATAGCCCAATTCTTGGATAAATATGCTATAGGTTATCAAAAATACTTGCAATATCCATAGGGATGATGACTCCTATAATGTATCTCTTATTGATTAATTGTATTGATGGTGAGCAGGCAGCAGCAATGTTTAAGGTTTTCAAGAATGAAGTCCCACCAATACCAGATAGTTTGTCGCCCGAGGGAAGGGATTTTGTCAAATGCTGCTTGAAGCGGAACCCTGCAGAAAGATCTACAGCATTTCAACTACTTGATCATTTGTTTGTGAGAGATACTTCACATCATGAGTGTTCTGATCTTCTAACATCTGCAACAGCTGTTATTAAGTCTCTGGTAAAGTATGGTATTAAATTACATTCCCTTTTCCAAAATTGTTTTCCCTTGTGCTGTTGAATAAACCGTTGGGGCATTATTGCATTGTGTAACACAGGGTACAAAAGAGAAAATTATTTATTCCAGTGCTGCAGTGACATCATCAGGAATACATTCAGGAAATGGAAAGCAACAACAATTACCTAGGTTGTATTTAGATTTCTTAAAATCTTCATGTTTCAGTTCCTTGATTTACCTGCTTTTCCTTGCTGATTCTTATCCCATCGACATTTTTAATGCAGTGGTAGTGCTCAGTCACAAATGGGGACACTTGTTCCCTCTTCAAATGCTCCATTATCACCGTGTTCCACTCTTGAGTCACATAGCTTGTTTCCTTCACGATCAAGCACTACATTACCAACAGTTCCATTATCAGGAAATGTATCAAGTCGATATGTTACATGTGGTGTGAATGAGGTTCATTTGAACTTATCAGTATTACCCAATACAAGGAATGGGAGTGTGGGAATTTCTCAAATGGTTGATCATTCAGAAGCTTGCAGTAATGTCAACCTCTATTCTCCTATGGTCCATAGAACAGAAGTCAGTCCAATGAGGAGGAATTGCAGAATCGATGATATAACATCAAAAAATTTGGGTAGCCCGTCACAGGACTCAGACAATAATAGACGGCATTATCTTCAAAGAATGGAACCTGAAATTCCATCTCAGCAGCCTTCCAAGAGAGCATCATATCCAAATCCTTATTCATAGGATCATTCGATGGTTGGCCAAACAGCCAGCTATGTTCTTATTATAAAAGGTGAGACTTCTCTTTATTTTTGTCTCTGTTTCAAGTGTTAGATTGAAATGCTAGTATTTTGGATGTGCAATTTTTTATATGGATGAGTTAAGAGTTCTAAATTGCTGTACTAGTCCTGCTGAAAACTGAAGCATTTGGCAGCTCTCTTTTAAAGAAAGTTTAAAAATTCTCTCGGAAGTACATGCATCATTCTTCTTTCACAGACATTTGAAACTGCCTTGATGCTCTCTATGGATGAAATGACTTATCTTGTGTCTGGAAATAGAAACGACAGTTAGGTGCCATTATGACAAGCTTCACCTAAACAGTATCTTCTTGTCCATCCGTTGTGCTTCCTTCATGATTCCTTCTCTGCTTGAAAGCTACAGTTAACACCTTGCTTCTTGGCCATTTTTATTTTAACATGTTGGGTCCGGTTTATGTTACTATGTTCTTGGGGTTTGGGTGCCGTTGCAGGACCGAATGGGTCTGGGTTCAGGAGTGGTGTCTTGTTCATGGGCGAGATAGCCTGGTCACAGCTCGAACATACCAACAGTTTGTCTGCAGCAGCAGGGATGTGCCCTAGCTGTCTGTCAGCACTCCTGATGGGATTTAAAAAAAAGACGCCAAAACATAAGTGGTCATTAAAAAACATTTATAATATAAAGTTAATAAAAGAATTAAGAAATCCTTGTAAAAAGTAAGCTGTGCCATGATACTGAAATCATTGTATAAAGTTAAAAGGGAATTGAATGTGTAAAGGAATTAAAATAGATATATTCTCTTACTTCCATGATTTTGAAAATGTGAAGTTGCGAGTGCTGATACTGATGTTTTCATGTGCATCAAATATAATATGAGGGGTGAGACTGATGTTTTAATTAAATGTTTGCATGCATAGAAGGTAGATAAAGCTGTGCCATTTTTAATATTTTGCATAGTTCCACGGGGTTTCCTGACGGGGAGATGCGGGGACGCAGGGATGGGTTTCAGAGATGGGGGACCAAGGGCCCAAGTTTGGGGACGGTGGGGGGACAGTGGTGGGGTGGTGGCAACATTGAAATACATATAGTACTTGAAAAAATAATTATAAAAGGATTTATAAGAATTACAAATGAAACTTTGGCAAACTAGTTTTAAGCATTTGAATTTTGAAGTGAACAATAATTTGACACCACTCCTCTTCATGCTCTTCATCTTGCTCCACCTCAACCCTCTTGCTCTTCATTCTCACTCTTTCACCTTACACTTGCAATTTTCACTCTCACAAATACACTATTAGCTTCTTGTTAATTTGTTTTCTTTGAATTGGAATGAGGATAGAAGGCACTTTTATAGAGTTTGTGGGGTTTGGGTAGGGTCCATAGGCCATTAGGGTTTGGCCATGGCACAATTTTTTTGATTTTTTAAAAAGACGTGTTTTGGTGATTTGGTTGCAGGGCATGGGCGTCTTCAAGATGGTCTGCAGACAACTAGGAGCTCCCTAGACATCTTGAGGACACCCCAGTGTCCTCAAAGTCCTAGCAACGTCTTGGAGACGGCGACATTGGTGGTGGGATGGTGGCACTAGTGGTGGGTTGGTGGGGGGACGTCGCCCCCAAGTCTCCAAGACGGGGATGTCTAGGAAACAAGGGGTTTTTTTGGTGGGGGCGACGCATCCCCGTGGAACACTGATATTTTGTCTATCTCTATTTTCTTTGGCTTCGTTTATTTTTAATAACCTAAGTTATTAGGTTTTTATTTATATAATATATTTATTTTATATTTAATATTAATTAATTTAATAAATAAAAATATTTATAAAATTGTATATTTATTATTAATTATTTTTTATATATTTAATATTATAAAATTATAATTTATTTATTTTAATATATTTATATATATAATATTAAAAATAATATATATTTATTTTTGCAAATCATAGGTATTTAAAAATATTTATGTAGCTGTACCCATACCTGGCCAAAGAAAAAAAAAAAAAAAACACCATACTAGAATACCCAAACCCAAACTGGCAAACTTTGGACTTCAAGGCAAACAAACATCTCGAAACATAAATGCACCATTAGATGTAAAATCAAATGAATGTAGAACACAATTACAGATGTGACTATATCTTGAGCCTCAGAATTTCCATGAAGACATTCACATTTCAGACTGACTAGCTTCTTTAGAGATACATTTCTCAATTGTTTAATTAACTCTTTGGAAAGTTCAAAAATATTAATGTACAGTTTGATATATAATAGTAAGTGATGCAACATGGATCATACATCATCCATATAAGAACTTTTGGATGCTTAGCTACGAATCGATGACATGCAATATTCACACAAAAAAATCAAGGGCTGATGGCATTCATCTGACATAAGGAGGAGGGAGATTATCTATAAGTAGGTGCACTGCCTTTTGATTGGGGAGGATGACTATCAATAGTTAGCACTCATTTGATAGGTTGGTTGAGTAGGATGAGGAGGGCCTTTAGGAACTCAACTGATGGACTTACAGTGACTTCCCAGTTCAACCAACGTGGGAACTTGACTGCCAATCACTTGAGCAAAGCAAAATCTAGGACCAAATAGGATGATGCCCAAAACGTACGCATTTATGCCTTGCCCCTGAACTCAAAATATTAAAAAACAAATACAAATACTAAGCAATACTGCAATAATTTGGTGGCCCCATCTTGACATAAACTTCATCATTTTTAATCTTCATTGGCCTCAGAGAGTGCAGCTGGAAAAGAAATTATGAATCAATTTGTAATTTTGTATTAATTATACTTAGAGTTCTCACGATGGTCTTCTATATAATGCTTTAAAATTGCAGTCTGCACACTCTAAACAATATCGAAACAAAATTCTCAAAAAAATTACTGGCACTCCTGTGGCCTTTAATATAATCATGCTTGCTAATACCATGTTAGGAATTGACAATCACGGATGGAGTGCACAAAAACAAGTGACATATTACGTAGGCAATGAACAATGCACATGTATGATTATGATTGCTCACACCGCAATAATTATGCTTCAATGAGCATTCACAAAACAAAATATACCCCCTCTTCTTGTTGCATCCCTCCCATATACTGCCCACAACAAGCATTACAAAACCTTCTTATATGAAGTTTTATTTTCTTTTTCATTTCAAATTTTCTCATAATTTTTTACTGTTGGGAAAGGATGCTGTCTGGACATATAGAATTACCTTTCTTTGTAGTATTGTTTGGTTTTGTTATTTGTTAACAATGAAGGGGATCAGATTATGCTGTAGTAGTTATCTACACAGCCTACTTCTTAGTTCTAATGTGCTTTAAGAGTTATACTTCTTGAAAGATGCCCAGATCTAGATCAAACTGAGATGAAAAATTATTAAATTGTTCTTCTTATTTCTTAACTTTGTGCAAGGGAGCCTGTGAAGGCTAATGCTGTTGAACTTGAAATCATCTATATTTTGTTTATCAACTTATTTTTTGAAAAGCTATGAAGTTTGTTGTTCTTGTTTGTTCACTTTGTACAAGGGGCCTGTGAAGGCTACCATTGTTTAAAATTTAAATAATCTATATTTCGTTTTTACTTTAAGTTTTTATCTATAAATTGTGGTCATGATGTAAGACTGACTTATATTGTATAATTGTTCAATTCTCTAATACCAAACATGATCTGTTTAAATCATCTTTATTTAATTTTCATCTATACATTGCCATGACACTAATTTGTATTCCAAAAATTGTTTCTCAAATCTTTAAATCTGAATATTATCAACATGATTGCTTCTGATATCAAATATCAAGCAAACATGAACTAAGACCTTTAGCCTTTGGGTAGACCAAAGAATAATTAATAGTTAAGTAACATGCCACTTTCTATAGTTGAATATAAATTAGGAGAGTCCATGCTTTATTATGAAATTACAAGAGTGGGGCCACTACTACGCTCATGATTCCACATTATGAATTCATGATGCCTTAGTGCGAGGTCTGTCAAGTGTGCTACTAAATTCTAATAAGTTTGGCAATATTCCCAATCCTTATGCAATGTCTCACCTCTATACTTATTTAAGTAATGTGTGGTGGTTGCAACTTTTTCAGTAAGACCTGTATGTGACATATGATGCTCCAACTATTGGTTACTCTTGTTTTCGGGACAGTTAAAGTGGGAAATCCGAAATAGTACTTGTATCAGGTGTTTACCTTGGGGTAAAACAATAGTTTTTAGCAAAAGTTAAGACATTCTTGAATGTGTGAGCTTGCACTTAATTGGTCTTTCATCATACATGGACATATTGGAATTGACCTCATAAAAAAATGCATTTGAATTGTAACTATCTTTTTCTGTCTCAGCCAATTGACCATGACATCTACCATTTGATTCGCATAATCCAGAGATTATAGGTGTTCTTTTAATAAGAAATGATATCCTTTTTAAAGATGCCTTTCTGAGAAGATCAGAAGTCTGTAAAGGAGATGCTAGTCTTGCTAGCAGCCTCTTAAACCTTTGTTTTTGAAAGTTTTTGAACCATAAAATTGTGAAGGATTTTACTTCTATGAATCCATGGATGATGCCATGTTCTTATAAGTGATTAACTACTAAAGTCACTTGAAAGTTCCAATTTTAGATATAACTAGTGATTCATAAATATGAATATGGAAATGCTCATACATCTACTACACATCCATTAGAATCTAATTTACAATCTCTACTTCAAATGCTATGCCCGAAGTGTTGCTTCCTCACTACGATGTGAGGATGCCGCAACAAGCATCAAAACAAATGGACACAATTCCATGAACATGAAAGCACACTCAAAACACAATGTCTACCTTGGAAATCCCAATATGGGGAAACCGGCATGGAATGAGATGCTTCACGGTCTTTGTATTGAGCTTAATCGAAGTACAAACTGAATAGACACAAATTCAACTCTACTATGGAATCAACCCCTTCTCCTCCTGTGTCTCGCAGTTCTCCTAATGTAATAACAGTGAACACTCACTATGGAATGCCATTATCCTCTGAGCTGAAATGTTTTGCGTAGTTTGACTTTGAATACCTCTAAATGAAGTTACAATTTGGTAGAAGGTGGAAACACAAAGGATAATCACTCATGCATACATTAGCCTGAATGGGTGTGCAGTGCAAATGCATATGCATGGATCTAACAAGCTTGGCTCTTCACACCTCAACTGGATCAGTGGTTAGCTTTGATGATGATTGAGTATGCTGTCTTATGTGAGGTTTTTGGTAACTTCTTGTGGAATCCTAGTGTTCTCAGTTTTGTATCATTATGAAATCTAGATACTCTGAAGCTAGCACAACTGATTGTATTGCATACATTCGTTTTACTTGTCCCTGAAGGCAATATATTATCACATCATTGAGATCCAATAAATCAGAACTGTTTCAGATTATACATTCTTTGTGGAAATGTTTTTGGTTCCATAGGAACTCCTTAGGGAGATATAAGATGTAAGGTTAATGATGAAGAGGCTTTTGTTCCTCTTTTCTTGGAGAAATCTCCATCCTCATCAAGATAAATAAATGGCTTTTGTAACTGCTGAAAGAAATAGTTTGTTGATGATTGTGATACTAAAGTATTGTCCCTAGCTTGCTTCACTTCATTTTTCATGTCTGCCCCATGAGGCATACATCTTTGCTGCCTATACACCAAAATTATTCTCTGCAAGCTTTGTGACGATGCTGCAAACTTGCATCTTCCTAACCATGGAAAGTATCTTGGACTATCTCTTCATTGTTAATTCTTCTCTCCTCCATGGAAATTAAGCAAAGAGTACTGTCACAACTTCAATTGCTATATTGAAAGCTTTATGCAACATGCTGGTACCAAAATGATTTGTCATGCTACATCCCAGTTAAACCATCCAACATGGTACATTGAGAGGAGTTGGATGAGTAACCCAGGGCGTGATCTGCATCTCTCAGCATCCCAAGGACCACTATCGAGCCAACATCCAGACAGATTCTGAACCATACTGCTGAGTGTGATATTCTGGACACGCACTATCATATCTGGTGACAGCGACTTTGCTACTGGTGATCAAAATACCTCTACTCATCGTGTGTAAGCTACCTGAGGCGGTTAACAGCAAACTGGCATCGTGACGGACCAGTGTCGAGTTCTGGAGCAAACATTGTAATTGACACGGGCCTGTTGGAAGTGTGTAACAGCGCTAATATTCTGGTCTATAGTTTCAGTAAGAGTCACTCTATCAGATCTATTGTTGTTAGAATGAACTGAAATGCATATAATTGTATGTGCTGAAGTCAGAAACAGTGTATGTTATGATTGACACAATTAAATCTGAGTGCCGTTACTTTGATTACTCACAGTGTTAGTCTCTCATTGATCTGAACCAGTTTATATTATTTTCTGCTTGTATTAACTTCTCAGATCTGAGAATAGTTTCTATATCAGAATTGCATTTACCTTGTGAAAATAGAGCCAGGCATATTTCAGTGGTATCAGAGCCACAGTCCTGCCAGCCTGTGGACAGTTTTGTATATGCAATTGAGCCAAAGAGATTTGAGAACAATTGAAAGAGACAGGAAGAAAACTGAAGCATCCTCTCAGAACGGTGACAGTGGAATAGTAGGCAGAGGTAAGAAAAAGATGGCAGACCAGAACGATGAGTTCAAGGCATTTTTGCAAAAGCAAGAACAAATGAACCAAGTGCTGATGCAAATGATGCAAACCCTCACTAATGCAGTTACCAACAGGCAGATCGGTATTTAACAATGCGGATAAGGGCAATTCAGAGCGGTCTGGAGCTGGACATCAAAGCAAAACTTCAAAGGGATCATCTCTCAGACCCTCCCAGCCCACTTTCTTACCTAGGACAGAGGCACCACAAGGAGGACAAAATCAGCCTGATTTTGAGACTATTCTGGAGGATTACTTGAAGCTTAATGCCACCATTCGAAGGGAGATTCCCTTTGATCAGTTCAATAATGCTAGAAGGGGATTTAGAAGTGACAGGAGGCAACATCTGCAACAATCTAATAAAGACCTCTAATATAAAGTAAGCAAACTTTCACTCCCTACATTTGATGGTTCGGGGAAAATTACTGCACGTGCATGGGTTCAAAAGCTAGATACATACTTCTCTCTCAGCCCTATGACCGAAGATGAAGCAATCAAGTTTTCCATTTTGCATTTGGAATGTAGCTCACGAATGGTGGCACCATGGCATTGTGACACAAGGGTTTGACCTTGTTACTACGTATGCTGATTTCACACAAAAGCTCATAGAGAGGTTTGATAGAAAAGATCTGGAGGTGTACTTCCAGGAATTGAAAAGGGTAAAGCATCATGGGATAGTGGATGATTATGTTGCAGAAGTCCAAAGGCTTGTTGTTATGGTTCTGGATGTGACATATAGGAGACTCATGTTCCTTTTCATCAAGGGGCTATTAGAGTCTTGTGGTTTGGTAAGGGCTTTAGAGCCAACATCATTGGAAAAGGCTATTCGAAGAGCCTTAAACCTTGAGGACTCCACCATGAAGAGTAAACCTATGATCAAGAGCACACCAATGGGGCAGCAAAGAAAACCATTCCACAAGGCTACTTATCCACCTAAAATCCTTCCTCCAAGGCCTACCGGAATGGACGTGTCTAAGATTGAGCTCTAAAGGAGAAACTTATGCTTCCATTGTAAGGAGCCTTGGGGTCCAAGCCATAGATGTTTGGGAAAGGTCAAATCCACTACATTGAGGTAGTTTCCAATGATAAGGTGGAAGTCGTGGAAGGTGAAACCGAGGAAGCTACTAATGAGGATGAGCAAGAGATGGCCATAGAAGGAGAACATATGGGAGGCACCCTTGCAACACTTTTAGGGGCACCATGATACCATTCTCTCCGTGTTAGAGGGGTTCTTCAAGGACAAAGAGTGACAATATTGATAGATAGTGGAGCCACTCATAATTTCATTAACAAGAGGACCATAGCCAAGATGGGTTTGAAGGAAGCTTTGAAGGGTTTGATGTATCAGTTGTGGGAGGTAACATTCTTCCTTGCACCCGTTGGATTCAACAGATGGAGTTGATCTTAGGGGGACACATGGTGTGAGACGATTTCTACATGGTTGACATTGGTGATATGGATGTGGTCTTGGGAGTAGAATGGTTACATTCACTTGGGGAGTACACAACCAACTATTAGACCATGGAGTTGAAGTTCAAACATGATGGGAAGGAGATCGTCCTTCAAAGCCTATCCAAGGGTGGTCTGATGGTAGTTTTAGCTAAGAGGATGGAGGGAACTTTTCGTAGAGATGAGGTGGCTTGGCCAACAGAGTGTTTGATCATAGATACTAGTCGTCCAAAGGAGGGAAGATACTACCCCATTGACATCTAGTCCATCCTAGACAAGAAGTGTAAGGTATTTCAAGAGATCCCTTTCGGATAATCACTTGATAGAGAATTTCAGCATGTGATTGAGCTTGATGAGGGAGCCAAGCTTGTCATCACCACTCCCTATCGGCATCCCAGGATGTATAAGGAGGAAATTGAGAAGGCAATCAAGGAATTGTTGGACATGGGGCACATCCGTCCAAGCTCTAGCCCTTTTGCTTCATCCATAGTGTTGGTTATGAAGATGGATGGGACGTTGAGGATGTGCATTGACTATAGAGCACTCAACAAGAAGACAATCAAGAACCGCTATCCCATTCCTAGGATTGATGAGTTGATAGATGAGCTCCATGGTGCAGTATATTTCTCTAAGATTGATTTGCACTCAGGATATCATCAAATTAGAGTGAGGGAGGAGGATATGCATAAGACGGCTTTAGGTGTCACTATAGGCACTATGAGTTCTTGGTCATGCCATTTGGGTTGACCAATGCCCCGCTACCTTCCAATCTTGTATGAATCAGGTATTTATTCTAAAATTGAGGAATTTTTTTCTAGTTTTCTTTGATGATATCTTGATCTATAATAGGACATGGGAGGATTGCTTGAAGCATATAGAGGAGATGCTTGACATATTTGAGCATCATTCATTTTATGCCAAGATGTCAAATTGTGAGTTTGGAATGACGAAAATTTTGTATTTGGGGCATAAGAGTAGTGCTCAAGGGGTTAGTGTTGATGGGGAGAAGATCAAGGCAATTTAGGATTGGCCTAGACCCAGGAACTTGTCACAGTTGAGAGGATTTGTGGGCCTATGCAACTATTAAAGGAGGCTTGTGAGAGGGTTTTCACAACTTGCAGCCCCATTGACCAACTTGACGAAGAAAGGGGCTTTCTCTTGGAGCCGTACAACATAACAAGCTTTTGATAAGCTTAAGGAGGTAATGAGTTCATGCCCTGTTTTGGCTATTCCAGATTTCTCACTCCCTTTCGTATTTTAATGTGATGCTTCAGGAGAGGGCATTGGAGTAGTTTTGATGCAAAATAAACATCCTATAGCAAATGAGAGTAGGAAGCTCAAAGATTCAGAGAAGGTCTTCTCTATTTATGACAAGGAGATGCTAGCCATCATGCATGCCCTTGCCAAATTTAGATAGTACTTGGTTTGTGGGAAATTTGTGGTAAAGACGGATCACAACAGCCTTAAATTCTTCCTCAATCAATGAGATTTGAATGATAGACAACAAAAATGGGTAAGCAAACTCCAAGCCTATGATTTTGATATTGAGTATGTGAAGGGAAAGAACAATGTGGTAGTTGATGCCCTCGTTAGGAAGCCATATCTTTGCTCTATGTTTGATATATCTGCTGATTGGAAGGTTACCATAATAGCCGAATAAGCAAAAGATCCCATTGCTTCTGACATTTTAGATGAGAAGTTGCTTGATGATAGATACAAGGTGGTTGAAGACCTCATCCTCTACAAAGATCGTGTGTATCTTGTGGAAGAATCCAAGGTTAAGGAGAGGATTATGAGAGCTTGCCATGACACACCCAATGCTGGTCATCCGGGATTCTACAAGGCATACAAGCAAATAAGGGAGTGCTTTTCATGGAAGGGACTAAAGAATGATATATTGCAGCATGTAAGAGTGTTTGAAATGCCAATGAAACAAGACCGAGCATGCCTTTCTAGCTAGTTTGTTGCAGACCCTACCCATTCCAAATTAGAAATGGGAAAGCATCTCCATGGATTTCATTATAGGCCTACCCAAGGTGGAAGGTAAGGATTATATTTATGTGGTGGTCGATAGGCTTACAAAGTATGCTCATTTCATGCCATTACTTGAGAATTTAAGGCTCCTTAAGTGGTTGATCTATTTTTTAGAGAGATATTTAGACTTCATGGATTGCCCAAGAACATTGTGAGTGATAGGGGCAATAGGTTTACCAGTTTATTTTGGCAAGAAATCTTTCGTTTGGCTCACACGGAATTAACTCCAAGCACTAGCTACCACCCTCAAACAGATGGACAAATTGTGGACAAATTGAAATATTCAATAAGTGGATTGAGGGGTACCTAAGAAACTATGTTATAGGGCAGCAATCAACTTGGGTGAAGTGGTTACTTAGGGGAATTTTGCTACAACACCACACATCATATGTCTATTGGTATGTCTCCCTTTAAAACACTTTATGGATATGATATTACTTCTTTCATGGATTTGATCCTTGTGGATAGTAGAGTGCTGGGTGCTAAGTATGGTGCGACAAAATGTTGATATCTTGAATATACTCAAGGAGAATTTACAGCGGACCCAAAACCAACAAAAGTTATATGCAGATCAGCGTAGGATTGAGAGGGTCTTTGAGGTTGGTGACATGGTCTACTTGAGATTAGAGCCCTACCAACAATCCACCCTTAAGGGGATTGAAGTGGAGAAGCTGAAACCACGATTTTATGGCCCATACAAAATCCTAAGGAGGACTGGAGAGGTTGCATACGAGCTGGAACTTCTCAAGGACAATAGAATCTACAATATTTTTCATGTTTTGTGCCTTAAGAAGGCCCTTGGACAGCATGTCACACCCACCTTAGAGTTGCCTCCGCTTGATGATGAAGGTTGATACTTGAACCCGAAATGATATTGGACGTGAGAGAAGCGGTTGAGGAACAAGGTCATTCTGGAATACTTGGTGAAGTGGAAGAATCTCCCAATCGAAGATGCAACATGGGAGGGTGCAAAATTTTTTGAGCATCCTAATTTGAGGTTGCTTGGGGACAAGCAACAATTTGGAGGGGAGGGGGGGGCGACTGTCGCGTCCCAAACCTTTCAAATTGAATTTGGCGGGAAACAACCAAAAGTGTTTTTAAACACTACTTTATTTAAATAATAATTATATTAAACATAAATTTAAATTATTAAAAATAATATTTAAATTTCTTCTTGTTGTCGACTTGTTGGAAGGCTTGCTGATAAGCGTGTATATATATATATATGAGAACTTTGTCTTAGCAAGATCATCACGAATTTGGACAAAACTGTCATCGCTGGTTGCTAGGGACGCAACCCCCTTGCTGCTTTCATCAGGTTGACATGACAAACTCACCCTGCGAATTCATGCTTTTTGTTTATCTTCGCCATTCATTCAAATCTTAACTACATTTCTATGACTAACAGGTGGGACAAAGTGAGTTGGTGTCAAGGACGATTAACGAATGGTGGTAGAGCTATAAGCTTTGGCCACGCCATTTTTGGGAGCTCTAATCCGCAAACACACTACTACAAGCAACCGAACTTGAGACATTGAGAGGAGTTGGACAAGTGACCTAGGGTGTGATCTGCATCTCCAAGCATCCTAAGGACCACTATTGAGCCAACATCCAGACAGATTCTGAAGCATACTGAGCACGATATTCTGGACATGCACTATCATATCTGGTTACAACGACTTTGCTACTGGGGATCAAAATACCTCTACTCATCGTGTGTAAGCTACTTGAGGTGGTCGACAACAAACTGGCATCGTGACGGACTAGTGTGGAGTTTTGGAGCAAACATTGTGATTGACACGGGTCTGCTGGAAGCGTGTAACAACGTTAAAATTCTGGTCTCTAGTTTTAGTAAGAGTCACTCTATCAGATCTATCATTTGCAAAATGAACTGAAGTGCATATAATTGTATGTGCTGAAGTCAGAAATAGTGTATGTTATGATTGACACAATTAAATTTGAGCACTGTTACTTTGATTACTCAGAGTGTTAGTTTTTCATTGATCTGAACCAGTTATGTTATTTCCTGCTTGTATTAACTTCTCAAATCTGAGCATAGTTTCTATATCAAAATTGCATTTACCTTGTGAAATTAGAACCAGGCATATTTCATTTTAAGCCTCAAGGTCTAAGCAGGAAGGCAAACATTATTAAGGTAATGTTTTATATTGTAATGGTCAATTAGCTTTTGGGTTAGACTTTAGGAATCTTCTTTAATAAAGTCATGTTGACTTTAGATATTTTTCCTATGAGTTGTCACCCTTATCCTTTGTGGATAAGATATTTATCATCCTTATCCTCTGTAGATAAGATTTACCTTTTAGCTTTATGAGTTGTTATCCTTATCCTTTGTGGGTAAGGCATTTGTCATCCTTATCCTCTGTGGATAAGATATTTGTAATCCTATTTAAGGATGATTTTGCTCCTTATTTCTAAATAGATTTTTATGCAATCTTGGTGTACTTCTTGTGTGCTGGTTTTTAAATAAATATCACCTAGACTAACAAAGTTTTTAAAAGCTACGAGATATATAGGAAATAGTAGAAAAGCAACATAAGAAATTGAATTTCGTTATGTCTCTGGATGACCAATAAGTCAAGGAGACTGCAAAGTTATAAACTTAAAATTGTCAAGAGGGACTGCCACATTCATCTCCAATGAATAAACATAAACTAAATGTTTCTTCACCAAAAACATGAGACCTGGCCAACATCTTTGAGAGCACATAACCCAAAAAAAAAAAATGAATGTGAGAAATAATTTATAATCTTTCCTTCTAACCATCACAAAGTAGTAGCATTAGAAATATTGTGCAGACAATTAATTTGTAAAAAGTCTTGGAAGCAGAATTTAAAAATGTCCTTGTTGGGGGAGTGCTGGCGATGCTTTCCTTAGGTTGCAGATAGGCATGTGCATTCCTAATAGTCAAGCTGACTGGTGGAACTTGACAAAGGTGGTGAGGCAACTCTTGTGAGGTGGTCTGGACTTGGTGTGTGGAGTGATTGTCAACTTGTGTTTATCTCTGCCATTTGAAGGGGTCAAAAGAAGCAATTAATCAAACAAATTGGCCAAGGTCCCTGTGGAGCCTGGTGTTGTAGAGATGTCGTCTCCCAAAGGAGAGAGAGTCATCCCTGCTTGGTCATAAAAATTATTAGCAGACAATAACACTCTGGAATCTCATTGTGGATGGGGCATGAACAAGGTTACCCCAAGTTTCCGGGACGGGGACGGTAGGGGATGGTGGGACGAGTCCCCAAGTTTCTTATTTTTGAGGCCAAATTAGGGACGGCAGGGGATGGCTATATAAAAATATAGGGAAAATTTAAAAAATAGAGGGAAATTTTAAATATTCAATAGATAACATGAATAAGGCATGCATAATATACATTATAGAACATTAACATATAACATTTGTGTTCAACATTATGTCAATACTCAATATGCATTCAAAATTAACATACACGAATCATGAAACAACCTTCAAGTTATGAATTCTAAACTTATATCAAAATGCCGAAAGGCTACATTGCTGCCATATAGTTTTAAAGTTTGCTATGAAAATCAAAATACAATATCGTATGTCAATAATGAATACAATATAAACAAAGAGCACTGCTGCCCCTAATCATCTCTCATAACCACATCAAAATCAGAGTCATCCTCTGAGTCACTGCCACTGTGATGCTCCTCCTCATCCAACGGAACCCCAACCAAACCCTCAGCTGTCTCCTCCTCATCTACTTGTGCCATGTCCTTGGGATCAATATCCCACCGTAGAGTTGGAGTCTGTCGATACTCTGGAGTCTGTCGATCCTGAAGCTGAAGAGCACTATGAACGGCCACTAGCTTCTCTGCTCGTCTAGAGGTAAGTCTATTCCTCTTGAGGGAGTGGGTAAAGCTATACGTGGACCAATTCCTCTCTGCAACAGAGGAATTGGCAACCTGTGCAAGAAGGCGAGTAGCAAGTGTCTTCAATTGCGGTGTATCCCTCCCATGATAGGTTCACCATCCAATAGGGTTTGATTGAGTTAATATAACTCTATCCAACCTCGCATGTGGTTTACTCAAGTTTGGGCCATTAAGATTTGCAAAGTCTAGGAATTGTGACCAAAGTAGTGAAGCCTACTCTGCTGGATAAATCTTTTCAATGGCCCGTGTGAACCCATCTAATACCTTAGCATCATCATATGGAGGCACCCTACTGTCCCTTGGTGCATACCATTTTGGATTTAGAGCAAAGGTAGCCATATGAAGTGGGGTGTTCATTGTATTCCACCTCTGCGTCACAATGGGCCTAATGTGTTGCTCATATAAATCCAAAGTGGGATCCTTTGCCAAAATAACTTGTTTGATCTTCCCAAGCATACTGTCAAATGTCTCATATATCTCTCCAAGACTAGGAGAGTCTGTACTGGCATATCTGACGACATCTACAATAGGCGAGATGAAGGGGCAAATATATCTGCAAAATGCAAACAAAAAGTTCAAAATAATTAGTTGACAAGTTAATTGACATGTTCGAAACTTCATAAGTTGGAACATTGGACAATAAAATTAAAATATTAAAATCAGAAATTTAATATGAAAATCAGCCATCTAATATGTCTTACCTCACATTGGCCCACCAATCGTCATCGAGTATCTTTTGTTTGATGGTCTTTCCTTGAGCAGAACTTGCATTAGGCCATCTAGTCCACTCTGCATTGACCATCATCAGTTGTAGAGGCTCATGCACCTCAGGCATCCTCTCCAACAAGATGAAGTATGTGGCATACCTACATTCATTGATTCAATGATTCATTAAAAAATAAAAATTTAAAACAAAATCAGATTATGAATACAAATTGAAAGTGAAACAAAATGAAGTAAATGGCATACCTTGTCTCAACAAGTTTGAGAAACTCCTTTGAAAATGTTCTGAAGAGAGCAAGTGAGGTGTGGTGATTGCAGATGAACATTTGAATATCTCTAGCTTCTGCCACCGTTTTTTTCACCCAATTCAACTTCCCTATGTCTTTCAATGCATTTTTCAATGCATGAACACAACATTGGGTCCAAAATATGTGCCTGTAAGTACCCTCCACCATCAACCCGGCTGATTTGCACACACGTGCTGAATCGGTGATCACTTGCACCATACTTGCAGCCCCAACCTCCTCTATGGCATCTCTCAAAATGGAAAACTGAAAGTCTGGATCCTTACGTCTCCTCGAACAATCTACGGCTCTAAGAAAATAAGAACCAGCAGGGCATGTGACTATGACATTGATGAGTGGCCGACGTCTACAATCAGTCCACCCATCCATCACTATAGAGCACCCCGTCCTCATCCATGTTTGCCTCATCTCCTCCATTAACACATTAACTTTGGAGTACTCTTTGTCTAGGAGGGTGGTGCGTAGCTTATGATCTCTAGGGGGTACGAATGAAGGACCAACAGTGGCTATGTCTTTCACCATTTGTTTGAAATAAGAGGAATGGGCCACATGAAATGGAATGGCATGGGCAAAAAGAATTTGGCAATGGAGGATTCAGTGGTTCTCATGCTTGGTTTTGAAACATGGACTCAACTGAGGCTGCCTTATCACTACCAATCACCTTCCTCTTTCCTCTTAAGATAACACTACTACCAATCGTGGAAGGACTAGGAGTAGGAGTAGGCATAGATGATTGTGAACTTGGGAAAGAAGGAGACCCACCTTGAACGCCACCATCACTCTCCATTTGAATTTTTTGGCACTCTATAAATAGTGCATCTGTCAATGTAGGACACACTCTAACTCCATGGCCCACCTCACCCAAAAAATGAGACCTAACTCTTGTGTAGCTGCCCCTAAACTCTTTTTCACAAACATGGCAAAACCAAACCCTACTCCCCCTTGAATTTTTTTGTTTTTCACCCATGGCTGTCACATATTGAAGGAATGGTTTTTTTTTTGTCTAATGGATGTCTTGCATAGTCTTTCATGGTTTTGGTATTGGTTGATGAAGGAGGGCATTGGGTAGGGTTTATTTGCTCTCTAGTTCTACTTCTACTACCACCCCCACCACTTTCCCTTCTAGCTTGCATTTCAATTTCACTATCACTCCCACTCTCACTGCTGCTCATGTTTCTTATTTTTAGAATGCAAGTTTAAACTGAAAATGCAAAAAAATCAGACAATGTATGCTTCACATTTTGCAAAAAAATGAAAAAAAAAAGAAGGGAAAGGAAATGCATACCTCTTTGGTGGATTTGCACTCCCAACAACACTATTTCAACCTCCTCTCCTCCTTCAAACTGCTGCTCTTTCTCCTTCAATGGCTGCAACTTCTTTTGCTCTCAAACCCTTGGCTGCTCAAACAAACAAAATGCATAAAATGAGGTTAGAGAGGCCCTTTTTTTTTCATAAAGGAGTCAAAATTAATTGGGCCCACACATGCCATGTAGGCAGGGGCATTCTTTTTTTTATTTTATGTTTTTTTTTTCATGTTAAAAGCTTGCAAAATGCGGGGGACTGCCGGTCGTGCCCGGGACGGCTCAGCCGTCCCCCTGCCGTCCCCGGGACGACCGGCAGTCCCCCATCGGGTCAATGGTGTCCCCCCGTTCCGGGGACATTTCCTAGAAATTTTCAAAAAAGGGGGATGGTCCCCTGCCGTCCCCATGCTGGCCCCTGGTACCTGGGATGTCCTGGGGACAGGGATGGGGCATTTTGGGGGGGGAGGGGAGAACGCGTCCCCGGGTTTCCCTGGGCATAAATTCTGGCTACTTTGAACATCTTTTCAATGCAGTCCAAAACTTCATTGAAAAATCCTATTTGTTGGGAAGCGAAAACATGAAAGTTTGGGACAGGGATAGCACTTTGCAAGGTTGAAATCTTGAAATCTCAAGATCGCATAATGCAGTTGGCCTTAGGCAATGACAATTTCTCATTCAATTCATCCAGCACTTGTGGTGAAACCCTAGGCAGTACAAATCAGTTTCTGTTGCATTTTGCTTACTCTATAAATCTTTTTCCTTTAACTGAAGTTAAACATGTTTACCATTCTCCATAATTAAAAGCAGTACCAGCTATGCTATGTATTTTGACATGATTGCTTTACTTCTCAGTTCTCACTCAGAGTACTCATTTTATTGGACATATAATTTGATGTCTTATGTCTTATGTTTGAGTTTCCAAGATAAAACAATATTTGTTCATCTCTTATGCAGGTTATTCTGTAGTGTGAATGGAAGATGTCCATTAAGGTGATCAATAATTGAAATAGAGTGCAAACATATACTGCAAAGGGCAATTGATGTTGGAACAAAGCTGCTGAAAACCCATTAAATGTCTGTGGAACTAGAGATCCTGGGTATGTGCTATTATTGAGTTGCCTGCTCGAAATAAGATGATAATTGCTTTGTAAGAAAGGTTGTGACTTGGGTCTTCAGTTTAGTTTTTTTTTTCAGAATTCTATTTTTGTAATATATCAATTCCTTGTATGCAATCCAATCTGATTCTATATAGTTGCGATGAAATTTTCCCAGGCGAGTTCCCGGTTTGTTCTTTTAACTGTTAATTATTGTTTATCTTCTTTCATTTCTTCTGCTCATATTTTTTAATTTATGCTTAATCTTGTTTTTTCGCACATTCAAGCTGGATTAAATGCAAAAATCCATATTTGATCAAACACTAAGATTGGGAAGTTCCAGGTTCTCTTCATTCTCATACCAGGGATGATGTTTTTTCAAAGGTACAGTAAATATTTATTCATTTTTCTGGTAATTATGGTATTACACTGAATGCTCATCGTCCTGCCTCTTTGAAGAGGTAAGATTCCTATCTGATTGCTACATTGCTAAATTATTGTTTCGTAGTTAAAATATTTTCTTAATTCTAAGCATGATTTGTACAAGGATTGTTTTCAATGTTTTGGAGTTGCTCATCTTAATTTCGATGGTCACCTTGTTTTTTGCATATAGGCAACCTAAAAAAGAGATATACCGATGAGCTGTGTCAAGGGATTTCATTATTATCTTAATCAGGGTGCCGGCTTGTGTGCTAGGTTCTTTATTTAAAATATATGATGCGAAGTTTTATTACCCTTTGTTAGGCATCTTATTTGCATTCACTGGCTTTTATGGTATATTCAGCTGTCTTCTGTTGCATGTCTTGAATCTGGTGGCTTTAATTTCCTGGACTTTTCTGAAACCACTTTAAGAGTAGCTATAAAAATAAAAATGCATCAACTAAGCTGACTGGTTTTATTGAAGGAAATGCTTTTTTCACGGTTGCTTTCACTTGACGAATGTTGAAAGGAGGAATTGTGTTTTAATGCGAAATTATAGATGCCAACTTTCAATGTAGCCAGTTTAATTGACAGCCCTCATTGTCACTCCATTGTTTTAATATATAGCCATGCACTTTATCGACAGGAGCAGTGAGCATGACTTGATTAGAGTTTCATCTGATTTCACTAATATTAGTGGTGTAGAAATACAACCAGGACAAATTGCAAACTGTTAAAGGCAAGTCATTTGAAAATGAATTTGTAAATGAGAAGTCTGCCAAAACATTTAGTATTAAATTTAAGGTCTGATAAGTTAAACTTTTCTGTGATATATGCAATGTTGAAAGACAAAGTTATCCGCTTCCCTGGAAAAGTAAGGCTGTTTTCATTTAATGGGAATAGATTTTTTTCCAACTATTCATTTATTTAGTATTAAGCCCCTGTAGTTCACTTATTTGTGATATTTATAGCTTGTAATTGCGACTAAGCTGTCCAGTTGTTCTTCAGTGTAAGATAAGCAATTACTTAGATTCACATTGGGCATACAGTTTAGCATATTTCTTGCAAAATCCCCTATTGATGCATCTC